>JBAMCD010000001.1:0-30000 GCA_037075365.1 Drosophila emarginata
TTTCTCTGGACGTTGACGCGTACTATGCGCAGTACGTTCAAGTGGCCCATGCGACACCAGGTCAATGCCTGTTACGCGCGAACCCTAGCAGACAGCATGCAAAAACGAAGTCGCGTAGACAACAGACGACAATTAGAACATACCTAAAGTTAAAACTAAAATTAAAACTAACTACGAGCTAGATAGCTAAAGATATAAGTTTTTAACGTAAGAATATAGGACTCTGATCCGATTACGTCATAAAGGCGATTGTAATCGGAACAAAGGACACGGAGAGGTTCATGTAAAGTATAGTTTGAAATGCAACTTGTTAAAGTTAATGCGACATAATTTCTAGTTAGTCTACAAGGTACAGATAGATTGACCTGTTTTAATAAATTAGGAGAGTCTATTTGCCCATTAAGAAGCTTGTGTATAAACAAAGTACCACGCATTACTCTACGATTAATTAAAGAAGGAAGATTGATTAGAAGAAGTCTACTAGAATACGATGGCAAGTTAACATTGCAATCCCAGTTTAAACCACGAAGAGCAAAAATCAAAAATTGCTTTTGAACGGATTCAATTCTAATTTGGTGTGATTCATATTGAGGTGACCAAACGCATGATCCGTACTCCAGAATAGGACGGACCAGTGAAATAAAAAGGGTTTTGGTTGTGTAAGGATCGTCGAATTCCTTCGACCATCGCTTGACGAAACCAAGAACACTCATGGCTTTGCTGACTAGGGTAGAAATATGACGAGTGAAACTTAATTTATGGTCCATGAGTACACCCAAATCACTCATCTCATTTAAACGTTCAAGTGGAGTATTATTAAGGTAATAAGTTTCTAGGTGAAAGGAAGATCTATAAAACGACATGACATTACACTTCGAAATATTTAAGTTTAATAAGTTAATTTCACACCAAGTCTGGAGGTTGTTAAGATCGGCTTGAAGCAGACGCGGGGAACCTGAATCTTTGAAACTAAGGAAAAGTTTAACATAATCAGCGTACATAAGCACACGAGAGTGAATTACGACGGAAGGAAGATCATTAATAAAGAGGGTAAAAAGCAATGGTCCAAGATGGCTACCCTGTGGCACTCCCGAAGTTACTTTGATGGTCTTAGACAGTGAGGATTTAAATAGGACCTTTTGTGTACGGTCAGTCAAATATTGCAGAATCCAGTTGAGCAGAAGGCGTGGAAGACCAATTTCGTTCAGCTTGTACAAAAGCAGTGTATGATTAACAGAATCAAAGGCCTTACTGAAGTCGGTATAAATGACATCAGTTTGCGATTTATTCCTGAATCCTTCGATCGATAAAGAAGTAAACAGGTTAGTGGTAGTAGATCTGCGTTTCATGAACCCATGTTGGGTAGATGAAAGTACAGAACTACAGAAATGTTGTAATTGAGAAGTTATAATTTTCTCAAAGGCTTTCGGTATAGCGGACAATTTAGAAATACCCCTATAATTTGATGCTATGGACTTGTTACCCTTTTTATGGAGAGGAATAATAAAAGATTCCTTCCAAATAGATGGGAAAGTAGAAGTTTTAACGGACAAAGTAAATAACTTATGAATTTGGTTACATAAAGTGTCAGCGCAAAACCTGAGTACACAACCAGGTATCCCATCTGGTCCTGGTGAGTGCACAGGTTTTACTGAAGTAAGCACGCTTAGGAGCGAACTTTCATCGATCACAGGATCAAAGATACAATTAGACCTATTCAACTGATAAGGATACGAAGAGTTAGCGTGATATTCCTTGGAGGAATAAGTTGTATTGAAAAAATCAGAAAACATATCGGCAATGGCCTGATCATCGTTAGCTTTTTTATTTTCAAAACATAGGTAAGAAGGATGCACTGATGCCTTGCGTTTGGCGTTGACAAAGTTATAAAATCGCTTAGGATCACGGGAAAACTGAAGTTTACAGCGCCATAAGTAATCCTTATAACATTGTGTATTAAGCACTGAAAAATTTGATCAAGCAACTACATAAAGAGAAAAATCGGACAGTTGACCGGATTTTTTATATTTTTTATAATATCTAGATTTTACATTCTTTAAATTAGATAACTCACGTGAAAACCATGGCGGCTTGTCAGTTGACACATGGGTGACACGTGGGACACAAGCATCAAAAAGTAAAAACATAGTATTATAGAAAAATGAAGTAGCAGCGTCTAAATCGTTGCAAGAATACAGATAAGACCAATCTCTAGCAAGAATAAGCTCATTGAGCTTCAAAAAGTTAGTTTTACGAAAGCAACGAGTGCGAGATGTCGAGTTGGTAATCGGCAATCGAAAAGGAAGGTTTATGGTTAAGTCCAAAGTTGGATGGAAATTGTCTTCGGGGACAACTAAAGGACCGATTCTCGAAATAGAGCAGTCGGAAGAATCTAACATAAATATAAGATCCAGTAATCTACCATTTCTATTATGCACAGTGTTATCTTGGGTTAAGGATAACTCAAGAAGACCATCAATAAAGCAGTGTGAGGAAGAAGGCACCAGCATGGAAGACTCATCTGATGGATACCAAGAAATGTCAGGCAAATTAAAATCCCCAAGAACGATTAGTAAATCTGCATCGGAAAGATGGGAGGATTCAGAGCAAATTGCTTCTAAATGGCTGGTGTATACCGCCATTTCAGATTTTGGTGGAATATATGAGCAAGTTGCAAAGGCAGAATACGATTGTAGAGAAATTTTGACACTAACAAATTCAATGTCAAGAGTTGCTGTGAAGGTCACTAATTCAGAGGGAAGGGCTGAGTTGACAGCAATTAAAACTCCGCCTCCATTTCTGAATGTTCGATCGTATCTATATGTAGAAAATATTGTGGGAAAAACGGATGCATCTGATATGTCTGGCTTTAACCACGTTTCAGTAAAGGCCAAAATATGAAAGTCAAAGGATAGACTATCTACATAGAGTTTAGAAAGTTTAGATTTTAGTCCTCTAACATTCTGATAGGCCAGAACAAGGGACGAAATTAGTTTTTTGACCCGCCAGTGGGTACTGACGTGCCTGAAGGTAGGGAAAGAATGGTGCTACCTGGTGCGGAACGCAAACGAATCGGAGGCCGATTTTTCCTCTTTTTAGCTATATACTCCTTAACTACTAAGTGTTCCGGCCAAAAATCTTTATGACATATTTGGTCAAAAAGATTTGGCGGAACACTAACTTTAAAAGACGAAATGTCACGGGAATATGAAAATTTAAACTTTTCCACCGCAATGTTAGGCTCTACGATTTTTGCCCGGATGTGGGCTATGACATCATCTGATGTAGTGTTGGGATCTAGCCTCGAAACAAAAACTTGCTTTTTTGGTGGAATACCGACAAGAAGCGAGCTCGAGGCACCAACCGCAGCAGCAGCCACAGATTTTGGCGCTGGAGCTACTGCGGCGGATAACGCCTTGAGAACCCCCCTTGTTACAATTTTATTGGGAACATCTCTAGAAGAGGATGTTCGCCCGGATGCATCGGACACTACACCCGATATCGCATCAGTTTGCGGGACAGGATTGCCAGGGGAAATGGCAATAGTGTCCGCACCTGCAGCCAATACTGGACTCCTAAACGATATCAGGTGCTGAGAATTCGGGGTTATTGGGTTGTTACCTGAAGACGGAGCAGTTAAAAGTAGAGATGCTGGTGGATCGGGAGAGAAATGCCGAGGAATGGTCTTTTTCCGCTTCGGGGATTCGCTTAATAATTTATAACTATTAAACTGAGTTTCCAGAGTCGAAAACTCTTCCCGAAGCTTTAGAAAGCCAGCCGACAAAGTTTTGAATCCCTCCCTAGTCCGCCTCACAAATATACGCATTTCCATTTCAACGTCCCGGCATGCTTCACAACTCCATTTCAGGCCCCCCCCCCATTTCCAATGCTATCCTTAACTGTGGCCGTATAACCAGCACATTTAACGTGCATAACATTGTCACACAGCCAGCATAGAAGGTAGTCTTCTTGGAGCTTTTGGGGATGAGGGCACTGTTTAAATGAGCAGACCAACATTATTAATTATTTTTATTGTTTTTTTTTTTATTAAGAGAAGATTTTAAGTAAAGGGCGAATTACAATAAAAAGCAAAAAAAGCGTATAAGAAGCACAAGGTAGCACAAGGGTTAAAGGTGCAATATTAAGCACTTGAAAAAAGAGAGAAACAATTTAGAGTTGAGATAAACACACAACAACAAAAAAACTGATACAACCGCGAGAGTAACGGTCACGAACGCGAGCAATGTAATAACGCGAGAGCAAACACTGCACAAGCAACAACACTACTGAGTACGCGAGAGCGCGAATGTAAGTAAAAGAGATCAGAAACACAAAATCAAAGTATGCAGGCACAACAACAAAGCTGTTATTTTTGTTGTTTAGTAAAATAAAATTTAATAATAGCTTTGATTAAATGTTTAAGAACAAATAAAATTTAACAGTCGTCGAAAATAACTTGATCATTAATTATAGAAGCACAAAAGAAGTTTTTAACAGCAGTTAAACTGATGCAAATTATTAAAAGCGAGAGCGCAAAAAAAACACGACCGACTTCGATGAAGTGAGAACTGCTGATCTTGGTTGGAGTTACCTCGGCCTCTTCCTCGATTCTGGCCCCGTCTTCCTCCATGGTTATTGTTATTGTTATTATTATTGTTATAGTTGCAAATTTGTTGTTATAGTTGAAATTTCTGCCACGATTATAACCTCGGCCTCCTCTATTATTGTGATTTGCACCTCGTCGATAATACAGGACTGTGTTACTTTAACCTGTTATCTCCGTACAACTGTTTACAAATTTTGACACGGCATCATTCATGTTTGTGAATGTGCCTACTTGCATGATACGTCTTACCTTATCAATGGAACAATTTTGTGTCATTGCTTTTACAGCTGTTGTAGTGCTGTATTTATTGGCGAGTGTTTGGCTTAGACCTTCACTGATATAGGCACCTTCAAGGGCCTTTGTCAGTTTTTCCACTTCTTTAGTGTATTGGTTAGCCGTTTTATTTCTTTGCTGCAGATTAAGAAGCTTAACAGATATTACTTCTACTGATTCTCCTTTCACTGCTTTTGATAACTGATTAATGATTTCAGTTATTGTCTGTTCATTATTGATTAAATTTCTTGCATGGCCTTTAAGTTTTGTTTTGATAAGGCTTATGGCCGTTATCTCATGTGCACCTTTTAAAGTTTCTAATAGATTCAAAGAGTCTAGAAAACTTTGTAGATTTTCCGGCTTGCCATCGAATTCTGGTATCAGAGATGTGACTAGTCTGATAAAGTCTACTACTGTTTGTGTCATTGTTGATTCTTTAAGGGATATTTGTAGCGAAGGTGGTGCTACTGGGGGCGTTTTAGTTTTTTGTGTGCGTATTTTATTTTAGATGTCAGATTCTTCGCTTATTTCTTCAGAACCATTTGGACTATCTGTGGCTAGAATTGACTCATCTAATTTCGCATCTGTATTTAATGCGTTTGGTATAAAAATGTGAAGATTATGTCTATCCGAGATTGTTCTGAGCTGTGTTCTTAATCGGTCTAGATTTTCTCTCGCTTGTAGCAAGTGTAAGTTATTAAGCCGACTGAACACCTCTGCGAATAGTTTATTTATAGCATTAAATTTTGTAATCAAAATTCGCACATGTTTTAGGTTGGTGTTATTTTTTATAGTTATGCTTTTATTAAGGCATTTAAATGATTTGTCGAATTCTACTCTATGGTCTTTGACACTTTGAACAATTTTCGGCCATTCCATGGAATGGGTTTATTTAAAAAGTCGTACTTTTGAAAATTTAAAACCATCATTTTTTTTAAAACTTGGGGAGAAAAAAAATTAAATTAAAATTTTTTTTCTGTTATTCCGTTTTTTGTTGTGTTTCGTTCATCAAATAGAAACACAGCGCATTCATATAACAGCATATATATGGTATTAACAGTATGAAACTCATCTGTACTCTGCTACCTCCTTGGACTGGGAAATTTTCTCCCGTTATGTCAAGGTATGCTGATCTTATTCGCATCAGGTTAATCGAGCGTTGAGGTGAGTGGATTTGTTCACTCTTAAAAACCTCTATTAAATCATTGACTATACTCGGGTGCCTATCATTGATTTTGTCGAAGTATTTATCTAGTGTGGTCATAGTGTTATAACACCGAAAAAAAATGTTATTTTGATGAAAAACAACTCATTCAGAGAAATTAAATTTTCTAATTGTATTAAAATATATTTTTATTATATTAAAAAGTATCTTTGTTTTTAGTAAGAAAAGAAACAAAAAGTGAATTATATTTTTATTGCAATGATTATATTACAAATTTAAAATTTTGAAATTATATTGATTTTGACAATTTTTGAATACATTGTTACTACAATTGCCCGTGCGCATGTATGTGTTTTTTCTTTTAGATCTTGTTTAAATTATCTGCTTGGCTTAAGGCCCTTTTAGTTACACATTTATTGTGTAGCAGATATGCTTTATACAAAATATATGCGCACATAATTAAAACAATTATTAATAACAATATATTTGTATATTTTAAGTCGACATTTGATGATTCGATTTTATTAATTACGTTCGCAGTGGAATCCACTGTTTTTGTATCGATTAACCCCATTGTGGGTGTACTGTATCTATCATCAAATTTGCTTATACTGTTATTGAACATGCATACGTTTACGTATGTAGTATGTGTTGGGGCAGATGATAACTCCCCGTATACTTTGTTTCCTGTTTCAGACATTATTAGTACGAGCGAAGCGAGTTCCGTGTGCTTTCTGTGGCGTTGTATCCCAGACTGCCTGCGCAGCCTCGCCTGCCTTTACACCGGACCACACTCGACGACAGACACATCTGTCGTCTCGCTCTATAAGAACGTCAAAGGTTACCCAATACTATTGTCACCTGCATGACCAAGCAGCCAGTGCCAATCTTGCATGACTCAGCAGTCAGTGCCAATCTTGCATGACTCAGCAGTCAGTGCCAAACTAACATATCAGTACCACTGCCAAACTTACATGACAGAAGTCACTGTAACGCCAAAGTTATATTCACAATGTTACACCTCCAAAATATGGAATGAACCATAGAGGGACCCCAAATAGAGAGAGAACATAGAGTATCCAAGGGTATATCCCACAACGCAATACCCTATTATTCCATCTCCGACACGGCCATCCTGACTAATACACGTCCTCGTGTTACATTTAGATCAAACTAATTTTAATTTAATTACTCTCTTTTGTACAAATTCTAAAACAACAAAATTTTCTAACTTGACCACTTGCTTAGACAGATCTCCAAATCTTCCAATATATCACTTATCAATTTTAGTCATCTTATACAGATTTCAAAACAATTTATTTTTTACTCTTGTCATTATCATTAACTCAACAGGCTTCACAACTTCACAATGTCCAACGCGCCACACGCCACGACAAAACTTTCGTTTTACGCTTGTGCTTGCATTATAACCAATATTTGAAGTTGCATCAGCTGTCTTTCACATAATACTATCTCTTTCAACAGTTTCACACCCACTGGTGTTCTCTTTACTGTCTCTTTCAACAGTTTCACACCCACTGGTGTTCTCTTTACTGTCTCTTTCAACAGTTTCACACCCACTGGTGTTCTCTTTACTGTCTCTTTCAACAGTTTCACACCCACTGGTGTTCTCTTTACTGTCTCTTTCAACAGTTTCACACCCACTGGTGTTCTCTTTACTGTCTCTTTCAACAGTTTCACACCCACTGGTGTTCTCTTTACTGTCTCTTTCAACAGTTTCACACCCACTGGTGTTCTCTTTACTGTCTCTTTCAACAGTTTCACACCCACTGGTGTTCTCTTTACTGTCTCTTTCAACAGTTTCACACCCACTGGTGTTCTCTTTACTGTCTCTTTCAACAGTTTCACACATTGACACAACACGGCCATCCTGGCATTTACACGTCCTCGTGTACCACATTTCATTAACTATCCGGTTTAAATTTTCTTTCACATAAATTGTTAACAATATTTATTCATATAAGGATACGATTCAATTCAATTCAACCATTTTCCGAGTGCCAGATGCAACAACAACAAAATATTTGCTTTTAATTAAATAATCATTTCACAATACGTTAACTTTACATTTCTTTTGATCAAAATTTCAAACTTAATTTATAATTTCGTCGTCTCACTTGGACGGATCCCTTTCAGTCTCCACTAGATCACTTTTCAAACCTAAATCTTCAATATCAATGTCCAGCTCATAGGGAACATTCCCCTCTGGAAGTCTTCTAATGTCCTCGTGACAGTATTTATATCGGCGCTTACTTGATAAAGACTTCAACACATACCTATCACCATCCAAAACTTCAATTACCAAAAATGGTCCCTTAAATTTGGGATCTAATTTAGTTTGATGTCTCTCGTCGTTTTTAAGAAGAACATAATCACCAACACTGTGTCCAATGGGGGAACTAATCCAAGAGGTCTAGCTTCTTTCCCTATCAACATCTCAAAAGGGCTTGCATCACTCCGAGTGCTTCCTGCCAGGATCTGTGACTTAATTCAACTGCAGTTAATATATTTTTGAGCGTACTCATTACGCGCTCCACTTGCCCATTAGCACGACTTGCCCCAGTGGCTATTAAATGAAATTTAATGTTTTCAGAAGAACAAAATTCTGAAAACTGTGCACTCGAGAAACACCTACCCTGGTCAGCTATAATACGTGTCGGTACACCGAATAAGGAAATCGAAGACTTCATAGCCTTGATACAGCTCTCTGTATCTATTTTGAGAGTGTGGTATAGGTATACGAATTTTGTGAAGCCATCAATTTGAACAATAACATATTCCTTAAGGTCACTTTTACCGCTCAATTTGCCAGTAATGTCCACATGGACTGTGTGCCAAGGAATTTTAACCTTTGGGATAGGGTGTAGTTCTGCTTGAACTTTACCAGATTGCGACTTGGCTGTCCTACAAGTTATATGATTGTTAACAAATTTACGGACATATTTGTTAATTTTGTAAGAATTTTTCGAATACTTTCTAGTTCAGAAATCCAAACAAAACTTTAACTGTCTGATGTTAGAGAATATAGTGGCTTCATGATTTGAGAGAAATTGGATACGAATTACATATGTTTTCATTTATAAGTGAACATTTTGCTCAGAAACAAAAATAAATTGGATGAATCTCACCGCTCTGTATGAATAATTCCAGTTGGCTCTAGTACGAAACACTGGTTCACAGTCTTCTGTTGAAACACTCCTTGTTTGGTGATTGATCCATCTTTCGAGCATTGATTTGCAAAGTGTCCGGGTTGGCCGCACTTGAAGCATGTTACTGGTGGCTTATCTCGCTGAGTTGCCGTATCGCCCTTTTGTTGCATTCTGCTTTTACATTCGACGATTTTGTGTCCCGGTTTCCCGCAGAAATGGCACGTTATTGTTGACATTCTTCTCTTCTTAGAGTCAGGTCCAGAATCGTCATCTCGGTCGGCATTACGAAGTTTTCGAAAGGTGTATGCACTCAGTTCAGATTGTAATTCGCTTCTGGTTTACACCTTCGATGTGAAAACCACTCTTTGTATGCGCTCATCGATGTTTGCCAAATGTGCGAGCACAATTGAAACAGCAATTTCCTCAATGTTCTTATTTCGCCAATTCGCAGTTAAGGTTGTCACCAAGCGGCTAGCATAAACCGAAAGATTCTCGCCGCTAGTAGGACGGCTGTTTAACAAATTTAAAAACATTGCCGACGACGTCTCACTGTTCTCATAGCGGCGAAGGAATAATTCCTTGAACTCATTCCATTTAATTCGGGGATACGAAATTTCAGTTAGCCACTGCGAGGCACTGCCTTCCAACAGATTTTGATTTTGCATCTGTAGAATTATGCGCCATTGTTCCTCCGAAAATGCAGGAGGTGGTGTCGATCCCACTTCTGATGTTGGGGCAGATGATAACTCCCCGTATACTTTGTTTCCTGTTTCAGACATTATTAGTACGAGCGAAGCGAGTTCCGTGTGCTTTCTGTGGCGTTGTATCCCAGACTGCCTGCGCAGCCTCGCCTGCCTTTACACCGGACCACACTCGACGACAGACACATCTGTCGTCTCGCTCTATAAGAACGTCAAAGGTTACCCAATACTATTGTCACCTGCATGACCAAGCAGCCAGTGCCAATCTTGCATGACTCAGCAGTCAGTGCCAATCTTGCATGACTCAGCAGTCAGTGCCAAACTAACATATCAGTACCACTGCCAAACTTACATGACAGAAGTCACTGTAACGCCAAAGTTATATTCACAATGTTACACCTCCAAAATATGGAATGAACCATAGAGGGACCCCAAATAGAGAGAGAACATAGAGTATCCAAGGGTATATCCCACAACGCAATACCCTATTATTCCATCTCCGACATATGCTTTCAAATTAAATTTCAAAACTTTAAAAAATTGTTTTTTGGTTTTTATGCACTGGACTGTTTCATTTTTTTTACCAGAAGTTTGTCATTCTTTATTCTTTTTTTTTTATTCTTTTATTTTCATGAAAGAAAAAAAATTCTTTTTTTTTATATGTATAAAAATGGATTAAGTTCGAGAGAAAAACATAGTTCCTCTTGAGAATTAGAAAAATAAGAAAAATGGAAATGATAATTTTTATTGTAATAAAGTTATTACAAAATTTATCAATCGAACATAAATACTCAGCGCCAGAGACATGGAAAAATTAGTTTTAGGAGATGTGGTTGGCTCACAATTCAATATACATTTCATTACAATAATTAGTAAAAAAAAAAATCTCCAACCACATTGTTAGTAGTAAAGCCTATCAATTGTTAGTTTTTCGCAAGTTGCACTTTCGTGCTTCAACTTGCTGGTAGTAATATAATTTTTTTTATTCTATGGCAAGTTAAGGCTTCCGCATGTCTGCGGCCCCCTTGCGTTTCTTCGCTCTTTGGCGAAGTTCAGTTTTTAATTCCTTAATACGCTCTATGTAGCGTTGTCGGTCTTCTGGTGTCTCTGCTGTGGCCAGCAAATCTACTTGCAGTCGCTTCTGCTGGAGTAGTTTGCGTACCTGGCTTCCTCGTTTTGTCTTCCTTTTCCGATTTTTTTCTTGTCGAGTTGGTAATCGGCAATCGAAAAGGAAGGTTTATGGTTAAGTCCAAAGTTGGATGGAAATTGTCTTCGGGGACAACTAAAGGACCGATTCTCGAAATAGAGCAGTCGGAAGAATCTAACATAAATATAAGATCTAGTAATCTACCATTTCTATTATGCACAGTGTTAACTGTGTTAACTGTGTTAAATACCAAGAAATGTCAGGCAAATTAAAATCCCCAAGAACGATTAGTAAATCTGCATCGGAAAGATGGGGGGATACAGAGCAAATTGCTTCTAAATGGCTGGTGTATACCGCCATTTCAGATTTTGGTGGAATATATGAGCAAGTTACAAAGGCAGAATACGATTGTAGAGAAATTTTGACACTAACAAATTCAATGTCAAGAGTTGCTGTGAAGGTCACTAATTCAGAGGGAAGGGCTGAGTTGACAGCAATTAAAACTCCGCCTCCATTTCTGAATGTTCGATCGTATCTATATGTAGAAAATATTGTGGGAAAAACGGATGCATCTGATATGTCTGGCTTTAACCACATTTCAGTAAAGGCCAAAATATGAAAGTCAAAGGATAGACTATCTACATAGAGTTTAGAAAGTTTAGATTTTAGTCCTCTAACATTCTGATAGGCCAGAACAAGGGACGAAATTAGTTTTTTGACCCGCCAGTGGGTACTGACGTGCCTGAAGGTAGGGAAAGAATGGTGCTACCTGGTGCGGAACGCAAACGAATCGGAGGCCGATTTTTCCTCTTTTTAGCTATATACTCCTTACCTACTAAGTGTTCCGGCCAAAAATCTTTATGACATATTTGGTCAAAAAGATTTGGCGGAACACTAACTTTAAAAGACGAAATGTCACGGGAATATGAAAATTTAAACTTTTCCACCGCAATGTTAGGCTCTACGATTTTTGCCCGGATGTGGGCTATGACATCATCTGATGTAGTGTTGGGATCTAGCCTCGAAACAAAAACTTACTTTTTTGGTGGAATACCGACAAGAAGCGAGCTCGAGGCACCAACCGCAGCAGCAGCCACAGATTTTGGCGCTGGAGCTACTGCGGCGGATAACGCCTTGAGAACCCCCCTTGTTACAATTTTATTGGGAACATCTCTAGAAGAGGATGTTCGCCCGGATGCATCGGACACTACACCCGATATCGCATCAGTTTGCGGGACAGGATTGCCAGGGGAAATGGCAATAGTGTCCGCACCTGCAGCCAATACTGGACTCCTAAACGATATCAGGTGCTGAGAATTCGGGGTTATTGGGTTGTTACCTGAAGACGGAGCAGTTAAAAGTAGAGATGCTGGTGGATCGGGAGAGAAATGTCGAGGAATGGTCTTTTTCCGCTTCGGGGATTCGCTTAATAATTTATAACTATTAAACTGAGTTTCCAGAGTCGAAAACTCTTCCCGAAGCTTTAGAAAGCCAGCCGACAAAGTTTTGAATCCCTCCCTAGTCCGCCTCATAAATATACGCATTTCCATTTCAACGTCCCGGCATGCTTCACAACTCCATTTCAGGCCCCCCCCCATTTCCAATGCTATCCTTAACTCTGGCCGTATAACCAGCACATTTAACGTGCATAACATTGTCACACAGCCAGCATAGAAGGTAGTCTTCTTGGAGCTTTTGGGGATGAGGGCACTGTTTAAATGAGCAGACCAACATTATTAATTATTTTTATTGTTTTTTTTTTTTATTAAGAGAAGATTTTAAGTAAAGGGCGAATTACAATAAAAAGCAAAAAAAGCGTATAAGAAGCACAAGGTAGCACAAGGGTTAAAGGTGCAATATTAAGCACTTGAAAAAAGAGAGAAACAATTTAGAGTTGAGATAAACACACAACAACAAAAAACTGATACAACCGCGAGAGTAACGGTAACGAACGCGAGCAATGTAATAACGCGAGAGCAAACACTGCACAAGCAACAACACTACTGAGTACGCGAGAGCGCGAATGTAAGTAAAAGAGATCAGAAACACAAAATCAAAGTATGCAGGCACAACAACAAAGCTGTTATTTTTGTTGTTTAGTAAAATAAAATTTAATAATAGCTTTGATTAAATGTTTAAGAACAAATAAAATTTAACAGTCGTCGAAAATAACTTGATCATTAATTATAGAAGCACAAAAGAAGTTTTTAACAGCAGTTAAACTGATGCAAATTATTAAAAGCGAGAGCGCAAAAAAAACACGACCGACTTCGATGAAGTGAGAACTGCTGATCTTGGTTGGAGTTACCTCGGCCTCTTCCTCGATTCTGGCCCCGTCTTCCTCCATGGTTATTGTTATTGTTATTATTATTGTTATAGTTGCAAATTTGTTGTTATAGTTGAAATTTCTGCCACGATTATAACCTCGGCCTCCTCTATTATTGTGATTTGCACCTCGTCGATAATACAGGACTGTGTTACTTTAACCTGTTATCTCCGTACAACTGTTTACAAATTTTGACACGGCATCATTCATGTTTGTGAATGTGCCTACTTGCATGATACGTCTTACCTTATCAATGGAACAATTTTGTGTCATTGCTTTTACAGCTGTTGTAGTGCTGTATTTATTGGCGAGTGTTTGGCTTAGACCTTCACTGATATAGGCACCTTCAAGGGCCTTTGTCAGTTTTTCCACTTCTTTAGTGTATTGGTTAGCCGTTTTATTTCTTTGCTGCAGATTAAGAAGCTTAACAGATATTACTTCTACTGATTCTCCTTTCACTGCTTTTGATAACTGATTAATGATTTCAGTTATTGTCTGTTCATTATTGATTAAATTTCTTGCATGGCCTTTAAGTTTTGTTTTGATAAGGCTTATGGCCGTTATCTCATGTGCACCTTTTAAAGTTTCTAATAGATTCAAAGAGTCTAGAAAACTTTGTAGATTTTCCGGCTTGCCATCGAATTCTGGTATCAGAGATGTGACTAGTCTGATAAAGTCTACTACTGTTTGTGTCATTGTTGATTCTTTAAGGGATATTTGTAGCGAAGGTGGTGCTACTGGGGGCGTTTTAGTTTTTTGTGTGCGTATTTTATTTTCGATGTCAGATTCTTCGCTTATTTCTTCAGAACCATTTGGACTATCTGTGGCTAGAATTGACTCATCTAATTTCGCATCTGTATTTAATGCGTTTGGTATAAAAATGTGAAGATTATGTCTATCCGAGATTGTTCTGAGCTGTGTTCTTAATCGGTCTAGATTTTCTCTCGCTTGTAGCAAGTGTAAGTTATTAAGCCGACTGAACACCTCTGCGAATAGTTTATTTATAGCATTAAATTTTGTAATCAAAATTCGCACATGTTTTAGGTTGGTGTTATTTTTTATAGTTATGCTTTTATTAAGGCATTTAAATGATTTGTCGAATTCTACTCTATGGTCTTTGACACTTTGAACAATTTTCGGCCATTCCATGGAATGGGTTTATTTAAAAAGTCGTACTTTTGAAAATTTAAAACCATCATTTTTTTTAAAACTTGGGGAGAAAAAAATTAAATTAAAATTTTTTTTCTGTTATTCCGTTTTTTGTTGTGTTTCGTTCATCAAATAGAAACACAGCGCATTCATATAACAGCATATATATGGTATTAACAGTATGAAACTCATCTGTACTCTGCTACCTCCTTGGACTGGGAAATTTTCTCCCGTTATGTCAAGGTATGCTGATCTTATTCGCATCAGGTTAATCGAGCGTTGAGGTGAGTGGATTTGTTCACTCTTAAAAACCTCTATTAAATCATTGACTATACTCGGGTGCCTATCATTGATTTTGTCGAAGTATTTATCTAGTGTGGTCATAGTGTTATAACACCGAAAAAAAATGTTATTTTGATGAAAAACAACTCATTCAGAGAAATTAAATTTTCTAATTGTATTAAAATATATTTTTATTATATTAAAAAGTATCTTTGTTTTTAGTAAGAAAAGAAACAAAAAGTGAATTATATTTTTATTGCAATGATTATATTACAAATTTAAAATTTTGAAATTATATTGATTTTGACAATTTTTGAATACATTGTTACTACAATTGCCCGTGCGCATGTATGTGTTTTTTCTTTTAGATCTTGTTTAAATTATCTGCTTGGCTTAAGGCCCTTTTAGTTACACATTTATTGTGTAGCAGATATGCTTTATACAAAATATATGCGCACATAATTAAAACAATTATTAATAACAATATATTTGTATATTTTAAGTCGACATTTGATGATTCGATTTTATTAATTACGTTCGCAGTGGAATCCACTGTTTTTGTATCGATTAACCCCATTGTGGGTGTACTGTATCTATCATCAAATTTGCTTATACTGTTATTGAACATGCATACGTTTACGTATGTAGTATGTGTTGGGGCAGATGATAACTCCCCGTATACTTTGTTTCCTGTTTCAGACATTATTAGTACGAGCGAAGCGAGTTCCGTGTGCTTTCTGTGGCGTTGTATCCCAGACTGCCTGCGCAGCCTCGCCTGCCTTTACACCGGACCACACTCGACGACAGACACATCTGTCGTCTCGCTCTATAAGAACGTCAAAGGTTACCCAATACTATTGTCACCTGCATGACCAAGCAGCCAGTGCCAATCTTGCATGACTCAGCAGTCAGTGCCAATCTTGCATGACTCAGCAGTCAGTGCCAAACTAACATATCAGTACCACTGCCAAACTTACATGACAGAAGTCACTGTAACGCCAAAGTTATATTCACAATGTTACACCTCCAAAATATGGAATGAACCATAGAGGGACCCCAAATAGAGAGAGAACATAGAGTATCCAAGGGTATATCCCACAACGCAATACCCTATTATTCCATCTCCGACACGGCCATCCTGACTAATACACGTCCTCGTGTTACATTTAGATCAAACTAATTTTAATTTAATTACTCTCTTTTGTACAAATTCTAAAACAACAAAATTTTCTAACTTGACCACTTGCTTAGACAGATCTCCAAATCTTCCAATATATCACTTATCAATTTTAGTCATCTTATACAGATTTCAAAACAATTTATTTTTTACTCTTGTCATTATCATTAACTCAACAGGCTTCACAACTTCACAATGTCCAACGCGCCACACGCCACGACAAAACTTTCGTTTTACGCTTGTGCTTGCATTATAACCAATATTTGAAGTTGCATCAGCTGTCTTTCACATAATACTATCTCTTTCAACAGTTTCACACCCACTGGTGTTCTCTTTACTGTCTCTTTCAACAGTTTCACACCCACTGGTGTTCTCTTTACTGTCTCTTTCAACAGTTTCACACCCACTGGTGTTCTCTTTACTGTCTCTTTCAACAGTTTCACACCCACTGGTGTTCTCTTTACTGTCTCTTTCAACAGTTTCACACCCACTGGTGTTCTCTTTACTGTCTCTTTCAACAGTTTCACACCCACTGGTGTTCTCTTTACTGTCTCTTTCAACAGTTTCACACCCACTGGTGTTCTCTTTACTGTCTCTTTCAACAGTTTCACACCCACTGGTGTTCTCTTTACTGTCTCTTTCAACAGTTTCACACCCACTGGTGTTCTCTTTACTGTCTCTTTCAACAGTTTCACACCCACTGGTGTTCTCTTTACTGTCTCTTTCAACAGTTTCACACATTGACACAACACGGCCATCCTGGCATTTACACGTCCTCGTGTACCACATTTCATTAACTATCCGGTTTAAATTTTCTTTCACATAAATTGTTAACAATATTTATTCATATAAGGATACGATTCAATTCAATTCAACCATTTTCCGAGTGCCAGATGCAACAACAACAAAATATTTGCTTTTAATTAAATAATCATTTCACAATACGTTAACTTTACATTTCTTTTGATCAAAATTTCAAACTTAATTTATAATTTCGTCGTCTCACTTGGACGGATCCCTTTCAGTCTCCACTAGATCACTTTTCAAACCTAAATCTTCAATATCAATGTCCAGCTCATAGGGAACATTCCCCTCTGGAAGTTTTCTAATGTCCTCGTGACAGTATTTATATCGGCGCTTACTTGATAAAGACTTCAACACATACCTATCACCATCCAAAACTTCAATTACCAAAAATGGTCCCTTAAATTTGGGATCTAATTTAGTTTGATGTCTCTCGTCGTTTTTAAGAAGAACATAATCACCAACACTGTGTCCAATGGGGGAACTAATCCAAGAGGTCTAGCTTCTTTCCCTATCAACATCTCAAAAGGGCTTGCATCACTCCGAGTGCTTCCTGCCAGGATCTGTGACTTAATTCAACTGCAGTTAATATATTTTTGAGCGTACTCATTACGCGCTCCACTTGCCCATTAGCACGACTTGCCCCAGTGGCTATTAAATGAAATTTAATGTTTTCAGAAGAACAAAATTCTGAAAACTGTGCACTCGAGAAACACCTACCCTGGTCAGCTATAATACGTGTCGGTACACCGAATAAGGAAATCGAAGACTTCATAGCCTTGATACAGCTCTCTGTATCTATTTTGAGAGTGTGGTATAGGTATACGAATTTTGTGAAGCCATCAATTTGAACAATAACATATTCCTTAAGGTCACTTTTACCGCTCAATTTGCCAGTAATGTCCACATGGACTGTGTGCCAAGGAATTTTAACCTTTGGGATAGGGTGTAGTTCTGCTTGAACTTTACCAGATTGCGACTTGGCTGTCCTACAAGTTATATGATTGTTAACAAATTTACGGACATATTTGTTAATTTTGTAAGAATTTTTCGAATACTTTCTAGTTCAGAAATCCAAACAAAACTTTAACTGTCTGATGTTAGAGAATATAGTGGCTTCATGATTTGAGAGAAATTGGATACGAATTACATATGTTTTCATTTATAAGTGAACATTTTGCTCAGAAACAAAAATAAATTGGATGAATCTCACCGCTCTGTATGAATAATTCCAGTTGGCTCTAGTACGAAACACTGGTTCACAGTCTTCTGTTGAAACACTCCTTGTTTGGTGATTGATCCATCTTTCGAGCATTGATTTGCAAAGTGTCCGGGTTGGCCGCACTTGAAGCATGTTACTGGTGGCTTATCTCGCTGAGTTGCCGTATCGCCCTTTTGTTGCATTCTGCTTTTACATTCGACGATTTTGTGTCCCGGTTTCCCGCAGAAATGGCACGTTATTGTTGACATTCTTCTCTTCTTAGAGTCAGGTCCAGAATCGTCATCTCGGTCGGCATTACGAAGTTTTCGAAGTTCAGATTGTAATTCGCTTCTGGTTTACACCTTCGATGTGAAAACCACTCTTTGTATGCGCTCATCGATGTTTGCCAAATGTGCGAGCACAATTGAAACAGCAATTTCCTCAATGTTCTTATTTCGCCAATTCGCAGTTAAGGTTGTCACCAAGCGGCTAGCATAAACCGAAAGATTCTCGCCGCTAGTAGGACGGCTGTTTAACAAATTTAAAAACATTGCCGACGACGTCTCACTGTTCTCATAGCGGCGAAGGAATAATTCCTTGAACTCATTCCATTTAATTCGGGGATACGAAATTTCAGTTAGCCACTGCGAGGCACTGCCTTCCATAGCATCGCTTAGCGCCATTATCAACTTGCTTCCTTCTAGGGGGTGCTCTGTTAGTATAATGTCTGCTGTCACACACCATTTCGAGGCGTCCACTCCCGCAGCGTCAGCAAAAATTTTGGCAAGGTGACGCCCCGTGACTGTTGCTGTTCGCGTGTTGCCGTTTGCATTGTCTTTACAAGCTCCAACAGATTTTGATTTTGCATCTGTAGAATTATGCGCCATTGTTCCTCCGAAAATGCAGGAGGTGGTGTCGATCCCACTTCTGATGTTGGGGCAGATGATAACTCCCCGTATACTTTGTTTCCTGTTTCAGACATTATTAGTACGAGCGAAGCGAGTTCCGTGTGCTTTCTGTGGCGTTGTATCCCAGACTGCCTGCGCAGCCTCGCCTGCCTTTACACCGGACCACACTCGACGACAGACACATCTGTCGTCTCGCTCTATAAGAACGTCAAAGGTTACCCAATACTATTGTCACCTGCATGACCAAGCAGCCAGTGCCAATCTTGCATGACTCAGCAGTCAGTGCCAATCTTGCATGACTCAGCAGTCAGTGCCAAACTAACATATCAGTACCACTGCCAAACTTACATGACAGAAGTCACTGTAACGCCAAAGTTATATTCACAATGTTACACCTCCAAAATATGGAATGAACCATAGAGGGACCCCAAATAGAGAGAGAACATAGAGTATCCAAGGGTATATCCCACAACGCAATACCCTATTATTCCATCTCCGACATATGCTTTCAAATTAAATTTCAAAACTTTAAAAAATTGTTTTTTGGTTTTTATGCACTGGACTGTTTCATTTTTTTTACCAGAAGTTTGTCATTCTTTATTCTTTTTTTTTATTCTTTTATTTTCATGAAAGAAAAAAAATTCTTTTTTTTTATATGTATAAAAATGGATTAAGTTCGAGAGAAAAACATAGTTCCTCTTGAGAATTAGAAAAATAAGAAAAATGGAAATGATAATTTTTATTGTAATAAAGTTATTACAAAATTTATCAATCGAACATAAATACTCAGCGCCAGAGACATGGAAAAATTAGTTTTAGGAGATGTGGTTGGCTCACAATTCAATATACATTTCATTACAATAATTAGTAAAAAAAAAATCTCCAACCACATTGTTAGTAGTAAAGCCTATCAATTGTTAGTTTTTCGCAAGTTGCACTTTCGTGCTTCAACTTGCTGGTAGTAATATAATTTTTTTTATTCTATGGCAAGTTAAGGCTTCCGCATGTCTGCGGCCCCCTTGCGTTTCTTCGCTCTTTGGCGAAGTTCAGTTTTTAATTCCTTAATACGCTCTATGTAGCGTTGTCGGTCTTCTGGTGTCTCTGCTGTGGCCAGCAAATCTACTTGCAGTCGCTTCTGCTGGAGTAGTTTGCGTACCTGGCTTCCTCGTTTTGTCTTCCTTTTCCGATTTTTTTCTTGTCGAGTTGGTAATCGGCAATCGAAAAGGAAGGTTTATGGTTAAGTCCAAAGTTGGATGGAAATTGTCTTCGGGGACAACTAAAGGACCGATTCTCGAAATAGAGCAGTCGGAAGAATCTAACATAAATATAAGATCTAGTAATCTACCATTTCTATTATGCACAGTGTTAACTTGGGTTAAGGATAACTCAAGAAGACCATCAATAAAGCAGTGTGAGGAAGAAGGCACCAGCATGGAAGACTCATCTGATGGATACCAAGAAATGTCAGGCAAATTAAAATCCCCAAGAACGATTAGTAAATCTGCATCGGAAAGATGGGGGGATACAGAGCAAATTGCTTCTAAATGGCTGGTGTATACCGCCATTTCAGATTTTGGTGGAATATATGAGCAAGTTACAAAGGCAGAATACGATTGTAGAGAAATTTTGACACTAACAAATTCAATGTCAAGAGTTGCTGTGAAGGTCACTAATTCAGAGGGAAGGGCTGAGTTGACAGCAATTAAAACTCCGCCTCCATTTCTGAATGTTCGATCGTATCTATATGTAGAAAATATTGTGGGAAAAACGGATGCATCTGATATGTCTGGCTTTAACCACATTTCAGTAAAGGCCAAAATATGAAAGTCAAAGGATAGACTATCTACATAGAGTTTAGAAAGTTTAGATTTTAGTCCTCTAACATTCTGATAGGCCAGAACAAGGGACGAAATTAGTTTTTTGACCCGCCAGTGGGTACTGACGTGCCTGAAGGTAGGGAAAGAATGGTGCTACCTGGTGCGGAACGCAAACGAATCGGAGGCCGATTTTTCCTCTTTTTAGCTATATACTCCTTACCTACTAAGTGTTCCGGCCAAAAATCTTTATGACATATTTGGTCAAAAAGATTTGGCGGAACACTAACTTTAAAAGACGAAATGTCACGGGAATATGAAAATTTAAACTTTTCCACCGCAATGTTAGGCTATGCAATGTTTGCCCGGATGTGGGCTATGACATCATCTGATGTAGTGTTGGGATCTAGCCTCGAAACAAAAACTTACTTTTTTGGTGGAATACCGACAAGAAGCGAGCTCGAGGCACCAACCGCAGCAGCAGCCACAGATTTTGGCGCTGGAGCTACTGCGGCGGATAACGCCTTGAGAACCCCCCTTGTTATAATTTTATTGGGAACATCTCTAGAAGAGGATGTTCGCCCGGATGCATCGGACACTACACCCGATATCGCATCAGTTTGCGGGACAGGATTGCCAGGGGAAATGGCAATAGTGTCCGCACCTGCAGCCAATACTGGACTCCTAAACGATATCAGGTGCTGAGAATTCGGGGTTATTGGGTTGTTACCTGAAGACGGAGCAGTTAAAAGTAGAGATGCTGGTGGATCGCGAGAGAAATGCCGAGGAATGGTCTTTTTCCGCTTCGGGGATTCGCTTAATAATTTATAACTATTAAACTGAGTTTCCAGAGTCGAAAACTCTTCCCGAAGCTTTAGAAAGCCAGCCGACAAAGTTTTGAATCCCTCCCTAGTCCGCCTCATAAATATACGCATTTCCATTTCAACGTCCCGGCATGCTTCACAACTCCATTTCAGGCCCCCCCCATTTCCAATGCTATCCTTAACTCTGGCCGTATAACCAGCACATTTAACGTGCATAACATTGTCACACAGCCAGCATAGAAGGTAGTCTTCTTGGAGCTTTTGGGGATGAGGGCACTGTTTAAATGAGCAGACCAACATTATTAATTATTTTTATTGTTTTTTTTTTTATTAAGAGAAGATTTTAAGTAAAGGGCGAATTACAATAAAAAGCAAAAAAAGCGTATAAGAAGCACAAGGTAGCACAAGGGTTAAAGGTGCAATATTAAGCACTTGAAAAAAGAGAGAAACAATTTAGAGTTGAGATAAACACACAACAACAAAAAAACTGATACAACCGCGAGAGTAACGGTCACGAACGCGAGCAATGTAATAACGCGAGAGCAAACACTGCACAAGCAACAACACTACTGAGTACGCGAGAGCGCGAATGTAAGTAAAAGAGATCAGAAACACAAAATCAAAGTATGCAGGCACAACAACAAAGCTGTTATTTTTGTTGTTTAGTAAAATAAAAATTTAATAATAGCTTTGATTAAATGTTTAAGAACAAATAAAATTTAACAGTCGTCGAAAATAACTTGATCATTAATTATAGAAGCACAAAAGAAGTTTTTAACAGCAGTTAAACTGATGCAAATTATTAAAAGCGAGAGCGCAAAAAAAACACGACCGACTTCGATGAAGTGAGAACTGCTGATCTTGGTTGGAGTTACCTCGGCCTCTTCCTCGATTCTGGCCCCGTCTTCCTCCATGGTTATTGTTATTGTTATTATTATTGTTATAGTTGCAAATTTGTTGTTATAGTTGAAATTTCTGCCACGATTATAACCTCGGCCTCCTCTATTATTGTGATTTGCACCTCGTCGATAATACAGGACTGTGTTACTTTAACCTGTTATCTCCGTACAACTGTTTACAAATTTTGACACGGCATCATTCATGTTTGTGAATGTGCCTACTTGCATGATACGTCTTACCTTATCAATGGAACAATTTTGTGTCATTGCTTTTACAGCTGTTGTAGTGCTGTATTTATTGGCGAGTGTTTGGCTTAGACCTTCACTGATATAGGCACCTTCAAGGGCCTTTGTCAGTTTTTCCACTTCTTTAGTGTATTGGTTAGCCGTTTTATTTCTTTGCTGCAGATTAAGAAGCTTAACAGATATTACTTCTACTGATTCTCCTTTCACTGCTTTTGATAACTGATTAATGATTTCAGTTATTGTCTGTTCATTATTGATTAAATTTCTTGCATGGCCTTTAAGTTTTGTTTTGATAAGGCTTATGGCCGTTATCTCATGTGCACCTTTTAAAGTTTCTAATAGATTCAAAGAGTCTAGAAAACTTTGTAGATTTTCCGGCTTGCCATCGAATTCTGGTATCAGAGATGTGACTAGTCTGATAAAGTCTACTACTGTTTGTGTCATTGTTGATTCTTTAAGGGATATTTGTAGCGAAGGTGGTGCTACTGGGGGCGTTTTAGTTTTTTGTGTGCGTATTTTATTTTCGATGTCAGATTCTTCGCTTATTTCTTCAGAACCATTTGGACTATCTGTGGCTAGAATTGACTCATCTAATTTCGCATCTGTATTTAATGCGTTTGGTATAAAAATGTGAAGATTATGTCTATCCGAGATTGTTCTGAGCTGTGTTCTTAATCGGTCTAGATTTTCTCTCGCTTGTAGCAAGTGTAAGTTATTAAGCCGACTGAACACCTCTGCGAATAGTTTATTTATAGCATTAAATTTTGTAATCAAAATTCGCACATGTTTTAGGTTGGTGTTATTTTTTATAGTTATGCTTTTATTAAGGCATTTAAATGATTTGTCGAATTCTACTCTATGGTCTTTGACACTTTGAACAATTTTCGGCCATTCCATGGAATGGGTTTATTTAAAAAGTCGTACTTTTGAAAATTTAAAACCATCATTTTTTTTAAAACTTGGGGAGAAAAAAATTAAATTAAAATTTTTTTTCTGTTATTCCGTTTTTTGTTGTGTTTCGTTCATCAAATAGAAACACAGCGCATTCATATAACAGCATATATATGGTATTAACAGTATGAAACTCATCTGTACTCTGCTACCTCCTTGGACTGGGAAATTTTCTCCCGTTATGTCAAGGTATGCTGATCTTATTCGCATCAGGTTAATCGAGCGTTGAGGTGAGTGGATTTGTTCACTCTTAAAAACCTCTATTAAATCATTGACTATACTCGGGTGCCTATCATTGATTTTGTCGAAGTATTTATCTAGTGTGGTCATAGTGTTATAACACCAAAAAAAATGTTATTTTGATGAAAAACAACTCATTCAGAGAAATTAAATTTTCTAATTGTATTAAAATATATTTTTATTATATTAAAGGGTATCTTTGTTTTTAGTAAGAAAAGAAACAAAAAGTGAATTATATTTTTATTGCAATGATTATATTACAAATTTAAAATTTTGAAATTATATTGATTTTGACAATTTTTGAATACATTGTTACTACAATTGCCCGTGCGCATGTATGTGTTTTTTCTTTTAGATCTTGTTTAAATTATCTGCTTGGCTTAAGGCCCTTTTAGTTACACATTTATTGTGTAGCAGATATGCTTTATACAAAATATATGCGCACATAATTAAAACAATTATTAATAACAATATATTTGTATATTTTAAGTCGACATTTGATGATTCGATTTTATTAATTACGTTCGCAGTGGGTGTACTGTATCTATCATCAAATTTGCTTATACTGTTATTGAACATGCATACGTCTACGTATGTAGTATGCTTTCAAATTAAATTTCAAAACTTTAAAAAATTGTTTTTTGGTTTTTATGCACTGGACTGTTTCATTTTTTTACCAGAAGTTTGTCATTCTTTATTCTTTTTTTTTTATTCTTTTATTTTCATGAAAGAAAAAAATTCTTTTTTTTTATATGTATAAAAATGGATTAAGTTCGAGAGAAAAACATAGTTCCTCTTGAGAATTAGAAAAATAAGAAAAATGGAAATGATAATTTTTATTGTAATAAAGTTATTACAAAATTTATCAATCGAACATAAATACTCAGCGCCAGAGACATGGAAAAATTAGTTTTAGGAGATGTGGTTGGCTCACAATTCAATATACATTTCATTACAATAATTAGTAAAAAAAAAAATCTCCAACCACATTGTTAGTAGTAAAGCCTATCAATTGTTAGTTTTTCGCAAGTTGCACTTTCGTGCTTCAACTTGCTGGTAGTAATATAATTTTTTTTATTCTATGGCAAGTTAAGGCTTCCGCATGTCTGCGGCCCCCTTGCGTTTCTTCGCTCTTTGGCGAAGTTCAGTTTTTAATTCCTTAATACGCTCTATGTAGCGTTGTCGGTCTTCTGGTGTCTCTGCTGTGGCCAGCAAATCTACTTGCAGTCGCTTCTGCTGGAGTAGTTTGCGTACCTGGCCTCCTCGTTTTGTCTTCCTTTTCCGATTTTTTTCTTGTCGAGCCCGGTACTCAGCTATTGTGAGTGGGCGTGGTCCATCGTTTGGAAACACCTCCAGGTACTCCTGAATGGTAGGTGCATCCCTTTGCTCAATAGGAGCAGTCGTCACTCATCCGTTTATTCCTCTTTTGTAAATGAATTATTATTCCCCTTTTATTTTTTTAGTCACGATGCTCTTGTTGACTTCGGAACCATTTTTGGACCATTCTTGTGACGCAAGTAACTCAAGGCATGTACAATTTTAATTCTTTACGAAATTAATAATTTCCTTTGTACAATGCACTTGACACTTGTCACGGTCGCCTTGTAAGTATTCCTCTTGAGCTGTTGTGCATATATTGAATAAGCCAGAGCTTCTGCTCAAGTTGGCTGTGCATTTAATAATGATTTTATTCATTTTGATTTTGTTTCGCTTAAGTCTAATACATAGTGTTCTTTTATCTACATATATATTATGTGTACATATGTATGCAGAATGCATGCATATGTTACGTATTATGGTTTGACTACTTGAGGTGCAAAGTGCACGTTCAGCATTTCCCACGCTCAGCGATCGGCTTGTATGTAAGCGGTAGATCGTATTACTTATGCGTTGGATCGTTTATGTATTTCTATTTGGTCTTTGGGTATACAAATGTATATTTATATTTATTATGACAAAGTGTCACAATGTATTAACTGAATGTTATACCCTTAAATTGGTAGGGTAGATATGCTACACTTTGTCTTTTGAACTTTCTCTTTTTATATTCAGAAGGAATCTATTCTGGCACTGCATAAGAAAGTCCAAGGCTATGAACTGATACTTTCAAGATGTGTGATATTCCGAAAGCCTGTCATCATAACTATCATAGCTATTATTTCATTTTCCCAACATAGATTCATGGAACGTATGTAGATCTAAAGATAATCTTTAAGAGTTCAATTCTTTGTAGATCTACAGACTTCAGAATACTTGAAAACTCATGTCATTTAAATGGTTTTCAGTAAAGCCTTCGAATCTGTCAATCATACACTGATTTTATATAACTTAAATATGGAATATCGAATTCCAAGGCTCTCGCTAAGCTGTAAAAGCCACCGTTATGCGCTTTTATTGGCTTAATCTATATTAATTTGTTTCTTATATTCATTATGATATCCAAACAGGCAAATTAAATACATAATTGCATAATTGCTACATCAAATTTGTATGTACATACTATTTAACAAACGAAAAATATAAAACTGCGTTTCCCAAATTCTACTTTATGTTGTTCAGTCCTTACCGCATAAACGAATTCTTTTAGTACTGGAATTTGTTATCGATATTCAATAAATAAGAAAATGCCTGGAGATCATACTAACATTGGCGCCTTTTTTTGTGGTTGTGTCCTGAAAGTGATTGGGAATTTCAAACGATGAAGACCTCTAAGTTATATGTCGTTAAACGCGGTATGTACCTTACATACTTATATGTATATACTTATGGAAAAACTATGAATATTTTTATACATGCAGACGGAAGAAAGGAAGAAGTTCATTTTGACAAAATCACTTCGAGGATTCAAAAATTATGTTATAATTTGAATATGGATTTTGTTGATCCGGTAAGCAATTTATATTAAGTATCTGTATCAGCTCCATAAACTGCGCAAATATCAATGTTGATATTGTGTATGAATATTTTTATGTTGTAATGTACATACATACATATGTACACTGGATATTGTTCTTAGCAATACTAGTTTTGGTTTGCATTTACATGTATACATACATATGTATGTATGTATGCATGTGGTATTATTTACTTTGCACATCAGCCTTAAGACGCAGTACTGTGGCTACATACATACATACATATGTACATAAATTTGTATTTATACACACATACATACATATGTATGTGTACAAAATTATACATGATGTACATATGTATGTATGTATGGAGCTACATTCAGTTTCTTACGGATTTATTTTTTGCAGAGGGGCACCTTGAATTTGAAAACTGCATAGTCGCTAAACTTTTGAGGACATCCCCAAAAACTGAAATGTAATTTGCAGCACTCCTTTAATATGTATTACCGCTGTTTATTTATTTGTTAATACGTTTATCCTAGACAACCTTATGTTTTTCAGAACATATAAATGATATTTATACCCTTGCAAGAGTATATCATTTTGGTTAAAAAATTGAAAAATTAAGGAAGTGTCTCCGAATATATAACGTATTTATCAAAACTATCTTCTTAGAGCTACAGGGCTGAAATTTTGCACATATGGTTCTGCTTTTGTCTACAGGAATTGTATATTTAGGAATCATCCCGATCGGGTGACTATATCATATAGCTCTCATAGAAACGATCACTTGAGAATAAGGTTTATCATCAATAACTTCCTTTTTGAAAAAAATTGGTGTTTATGAGTTTTACATACCTATTAACACATCCAACAAGTGTTATCAGAACCAGCGGCTTATATCATATACATACATAGCTCCAAATAATTTGGTTGTTTTCTTTAAAGACGATTAAAATTTATTGTTTGCAAATTTAATATATATATGTAGAAATATATCGATCGACTATAAGGTATAACTGCTATAAGAATAATCGGACCAGAAAAAAATTATAGTTGACATTTTGTTTTTTCTTATGCCATGGACATTAAATTTATTTTTGACTAGGTTTATAAACTTACTAATGATTCTGCGAAATTATACATAGTTGTCAATAGTTCCTTCTGGTTATTTATAGAATTTTAAATTCATGCAAAGTCTAATCGGTTCAAAAGTTTTTGAATTACGTTTCGACGAGGATAAAAACGGGTTTCGAGAAAAACGAAGTTTCTTACGTATTATCTGCACATTTCATCACTTCTTCGGTTGCCTTAAAAAAACACTGGATTTTTTGGTGAGCTTCAAACTTTAAAAATTATTTCTTCAGATTGTAACTTAATTTTTAAAGTACAAAAAAAAAACAACAAAAAAATAATGTTTGTAAAAAACTAAACATAAAAATCTCAGCTCGTCACACATTTCAAAGAACAACTGGCTGTGTATAAATGCGATTTCCCTATATAAACTAACTGTATCCATCTGCCTTACTTTAATTATTTTCCATTAAGTAGATATTCTTTGTCAACTAAAAGATAAAATTAATGTCACTCTGCGCAAACTATTTTATTATCTGAAATCCTTAAAAGAAAATTATTTCTAACCAGGACAAGATCATGATATTCAAGTGATTAAAAGTACATGTTCTTCTATGCCATGACTGGAAACTAACCTATTTACACTTAAATACAAATCAAGACGGCACCAAAAAGAAATTTCAGTTGTCGTGGTCAGTCGTGTATTCTGTCGAAGTATCGACTCCCATTTGAAGCCTTGTAAAATTGATAAATTTCTATTTCATTCATAGTTCACTTGGCAATTCTGGACTATTGTTTAATATGTTATGTGTTAACATTCTGACGGTGGCAAAAACCGATAGTATAAATTTGTAATGTGTTTAATTTTTATTCAAATTTGTGACATGAAGATAATATTTGAAAAGTGTACAAATTTCAAACTGATTCGAAAAAAATTGATAAAACGATTTTAGTAGAATTTCTCCAATACGTTTTTCAGTAAAGCGCAAAATTTTAGAGCGTTTTTCCAAAACTTGTTTTATGAAAGTTGGTGGACACTTTTCCTCGAAGTCTATTGCACCTTTTTATACACTTGCAAAAAGTGTATATTAATTTTGGTCAGAAGTTTGCAATGCATAGAAGGAAGCATCTCCGACTATATAAAGTATATATATTCTTGATCAGCTGAGTTGATATAGCCTTGTCCGTCTGTCTGGATCAACGCAATCTCCTCCGAGACCCTTGGAGCCACAGAACTGAAATTTTGCACCTAGGCTTCTTTTTTCTGCAGGCATTGTATATCTCGGAATCATCTCGATCGGATGACTTTATCATATAGCTGCCATAGGAACGATTGGTCAGGAATAAGGTTTAACATCATTAACTCAGTTGTTTTTCAATCCAATGTCACCAAATTTGGTGTTTGTGAGTGCGACTATATCATATAGCTCCCATAGGAACGATCAGTCAAAAATATAGTTTTTGATTAATAACTTGGGTATTTTTGAAGCAATCGTCACGAAATTTGTTATTTGACAATTTCATATAAAAAGAAATATATCTTTTAAGTTTTATCAGATTCGGTCGACTATATGCTATAGCTGTCATAGGAACAATCGGGGAAAAAATTTGTTTTAATTTTTTTTTTTTATATCACGGACATCAAATTTATATTTGATGGCTTTTATATACTTCCTTATGATTCTGGCAAATTATATATAAATCAAAAAGACAGTTTGCAAGGGTATACGAACATCGGCGCGGCCGAAGTTAGGCCATCCTTCTAATTATTAAATATTTTTGTTTTAGTGCACATTGTTTTAAGACCTATTTAGCCAGGTGACGTTGCCGATATTTTATTTGTTCTTTAGTTTTACGAATTTTAAGTGTTGATTATATATCCAAAAACTTATATGTTTGACTAGGATGTACCAAAAAAGGAAATTTATTATCGAAAAACCCACCAGGAATTCTTATAAACTAAGAAAATAGTGTTGCTTGTATGTTTTGAATGATTCAATCATACGTTCTAAAGTCCAATGCAAGCAAATGAGAAGAATAAAAATGGAAATAATATTTGGAACTATTTCAAACGTATAAGAACTACCCATTGGGGTTGAACGGGAGAGCAATGTCGAACCATCCAGAGATAAAGTCAGTCGAAACCATCCAAAACGTTTCCACTGTCGAAGTAGAAATGAATTCAACA
>JBAMCD010000001.1:32500-78742 GCA_037075365.1 Drosophila emarginata
CACTGCATTGACTGTCTATTACCATATATGCAGTAGGCGATCAAAGCCACGATTAATTGGCGTATTTTTTTCTCTTTGATCATATTTTTTTTTATTATTTTTTGGTTTTGCACTAATAGTAAGAGAAAATAGGTGGAAAAAATTAAAAAAAAAAAATTAGAGAAACTGGCATCGAACTTTTCAGCATAGAATACACGACCGCAGCCAGTGTTTTTACCACTTGATTTTACAAAGTACACTAACACTACACTATTCGGCATAATTATTTTGACGTAAAAAAAATTCAACAGTTTTACTTATTACTTTTTAATTAACTTAAAAACTTATTCTTAGGAATAAAATTCTAAGTATGTCGAAATAATTTTTGTCCAATTGATTTCATTGTATAAGGTAAAACAAAACTAGCACGACTGTGCTGTAAGTTGGCGATTAATAGAATGATTCTTTATTTTAAAAGTAAAACGTTCTTATCCTATGGATAAATGTATACGCTTATACTCCTTTTGAATGGCAGCTATAAAAAGAGCGAGAGTATTTTCACACATTTGGTCACTCATTCTAGGAGTGAGTATATGCAAGCTCAGCGTTCACACGCTGGTTTTGCCTGCTTGTATTTTAGGTTAATACATCTTTTGCTTTCTCTAGCTCGGGGTTTCCCCAAATATTATTCTATACGCTTAACTTTTATTCTTGGGAGTACCCGCCATTGTTTTCTTCACTTTTTGTACACTTTTCGGCGTGTCAGTTGCTTGAATCTGACTTTGCGGAGCTTCATCTGGGTGAACATTAAAAATCAAGCGTCGAATCATGAAATAGCAGTCAAAACTAATTTCAATGAAAGCTCAGTTCGACGCTTTTTGAAAAAATATCGTGAGACGGACAAATTGGAAAGGAAAAAAGATCAGGCAGGAATAATTGTGCAAATGAACTGGAGAATCGTGTAATTGTGAGAACGAGCCTCCAGAATCGCTAAAAAAATGATATAGATAGTAGCTGAAGTGCAGCAACGATTTGCTAACCAAATTTCAACTCGAACCATACAACGTCAACTCAAGGAGATAGGTTCAATGGCTGAGACACCAGTCAAAAAACCTCTTCTCAATCAACGAAGACACACACACACTCTTTATATGCAAAACTTAGACGCATAAATTCAACAGTTGGTTTTTATTCTTCTCCGTCTTAGCACTGTTTTATCCACATGTAGTAATATTGTAGAAGATTTATGAATTAGTTTACTTGAGCTAACAATCTTTAAGTAACATTTTGGGTTTAATTGAATTTAGCACTAAAAATTAATCTCTCTTCTTTTTGTTAGAGGTTATAATTATAGTTAAAGGTTGCCAGATCCCATCCCTTTAATCATTCGACTTCTTCGTCTTAAATGGAGTCCAATATATTCCTCATATATTCTACTTAAGTAGTCGTATACTTGGGAGCATCCGTAAAGTTTGCGTTTTAAATAATATCCTATTTGTCATTCATCTTTACTTCAGACCACATCCAAACTATGTTCGCTTGATTGCCAAAAGATGCCCTTCTTTGTAGATTCAAGCCTGCTTATGGATAATTACTCTAGCAGTGTGGTCGCTGTGCTTCTACAGTACGTTAAATTAACCCTCTAACTAGCCAATTTTTGTTTTGAAAATTTGAAATAAATTTGGTGCAAAAATGTCAATCCGGAGCCAGATTTATAAAAAAAGTTATATTTTTGGCCTACCATCTGATCTTCTAGGGTTTATTCAAATTACAAATTACATTAGCTATTTCGATGCGAAAATCGTTCCGCGTTAAATAATTAATGTAATTAATTAATAATTAATGATTTCTTTCATGAATATGGCGGTATAAAAAGTATGATTTGACCGCAATGTCTTCGTGTTTTTATTTGAATATGTTAGTATTCTTATAATCCATCCATGAGCTCAACACTTCCCATATGGTTGTTGTATCTTTAATAATATTAGGACAGTCGTTCTCAATGTATTGTTTTTTTTTTCTTTTATTGGCGGAATATTAGCGCCATTCGTTAGAAATGGCTTCACAGCAGCATACGTAGAACCAAGACGAAAACACTTCCAACAAATTTTTCAGAATATCCTCGATCTTCTTTGTTAGCATTTTGTCGTCTCGGATTGTCACAAGTGAAATGCCTCTACTTCGCAAATAAACTAGAAGTGGGGGTTATGTATAAATAAATAAAGTTATCGAAATATAATATGTATATGGTTCTGGAAATCGGGAATCGTTTTTGACAAACGAAGAACAACATTCAACTTCGCTCCGCTATGTGTGCTTTCTATCACGTCATTGTTACCAGCACCTTTGTAAACTTCAAATTTGTAGAAAAGCCCTAATGAATCACAGAGAACGGACAATTTTATTCCCTATTTTTATGGTTTTGCTGGTATATTTTGTAATAAAGCGGAAACAATTTTGGTGGAACATATATATTTGCTCATCAATGCATAATCGTAGTGTTATCAGGATATTGTCGAAGTGTTCATTGGTCTAATTTTATATTACTGATCATTTCTTCTTTTGCCTTCCGTTTTCATTAATTTCATTTCATTGAAAAGAAGATATTTTTCGTTTTTCAAGAAATCGTTTCGATGGCATTCTGGATCTTATAAAAATTATATCAAGTAAATGTTTTGACCAATAGCTATCAGTATTTATACTGATTGGTTCGCTAGCGGTCCGTAAGCACTCCAAAAATAAGAAACATTTACTCCGATCGAATGTGTTAACGCATTGCTGAAATCTTTATTATTCATTATTAAACATTTCATTTTCAAAATCAATTCTTACATTTGTGTTTCTTTGCTTACGTCCGCTATGTCTGATGTCTAAGCCAAAGAGCGAACGCAACGGAGAGCAATTATTCATTAAACGGGACTTTTCGAACAATGGGCAGAGGCGAATCTATTACAAACTACATAGGCGCGGGGCGTACTTCATTCGCACCGCAACACAAACATATGTCATATATGGTTTCAGCCGATGTAACCTTGATACTGGCTACGGTGTCTAACTTTATACTTTCGTGGGCCATTTTTTCGAAAAGCTCTTAGGTAAAAAAAAAGTACTTAAAGCTTTGGAATGGTGTTTTCAGACCTAAGGCAGATAAAAATCGGAGACGCATTAAATTCAGTTAAAAGAGAGCGTTTACGTTTCTAACTTAGAGGTTTACTTTTCAAGATGTTAGATCCCAACGGGTGCACTAAGTTCCCACAACCTCCTGTACAACCGACCGGGGGGCGCAAGCCGCATGACGCACGGCCTGACTCGCGGGGACATACTAGTTAGTAGCTAAATGTAAAAAGATAGAGGTTTTTAATGTAGGAAGAGAGAGCTCTGAACTGATTAAACAGTAAAGTCGATTGTAATCAGAACAAAGTACTCGGAAAGGTTCATGCAGAGCATAGTTAGTAGTACAGCGGGGAAGAGATAGAGGTATAAAATTTCTACTAGGCCTACAAGGAACCGATAGATTTACTTGGCTCAATAGCTTAGGAGAGTCTATATCACCATTAAGTGCATAAAAATCACTCCAAACATTATGCTACGATTTGTAAGAGATGGTATGTTAACCAGAAGAAGTTTACTAGAGTACGATGGCAGATTGATTTGGTTCAGTTCAGAACACGAAGAGCAAAGAGTACGAACTGCCTTTAGACAGATTCCATTCTTGATTTGTATGACTCATTTTGAGGAGACTATATGCAAGATCCGTATTCTAAAATAGGACGATCCAATAAGGTAAACAGAATTCATGTTGTATAAGGGTCATCAAACTCCTTTGACCATCGTTTAACAAACCCAAGAACACCCACAGCTTTAGCTACGGTAGTGGAGATATGAGATTTAAAGGTTAATTTACAGTCCATAAGGACGCCCAAATCGTTCATCTTATTAGACCGTTTTAGTGGGATATCATTAAGAAAATAAGTTACCAAGTGCGGAGTATTTCTATAAAAAGTCATGACCTTGCATTTGGTTGTATTTAAACTTAACAAATTATTTTGACACCACGACTGAAAACTTTAAAGATCAGATTGTAACCGACAAGGAGAGATAATATCTTTGTAACTAAGACAAAGCTTAACATCATCTGCGTACATAAGGACATGAGAGTGATTTATAACAGACGGAAGATCATTGATAAAGAGAGTAAAAAGCAATGGTCCCAGATGACTGCCCTGGGGCACTCCTGAAGTCACATTTATGGACCTAGAATATAAAGACTTGAAAAGAACCTTCTGAGTTCTCCCTGTCAGATATTCCCGAATCCAGGAAACTAAAGCGCTAGGGAAGCCAATGTTATTTAATTTAAGGAGAAGTAACGTATGATTAACAGATTCAAAAGCCTTGCTGAAATCAGTATATATGACATCAGTTTGTCTTGCATTCCGAAATCCTTCGATCGTCAATGATGTAAATTCTAAAAGGTTAGTGGTTGTAGATCTACGTTTCACAAATCCATGCTGCGATGGTGAAATTATAGAACTACAAAAATGATGCAGTTGAGAAGTAATTAACTTTCAAAAGCTTTAGGAATAGCGGACAATTTAGAAGTTTAATTATATGCTTCGGATTTCCTTCCAGTTTTATGGAGAGGAATTATATAGGATTCCTTCCAAATGGATGAAGAAGTTGAAGATTTATCGGACAATAAAAAAGTTTTTGAATTGGCTTACATAATAGATGTCTTACGTTTAGTATAGACAAAATTATAAAACTGCTTCGGATCGCGGGAAAACTGTAATTTAAAACGCTTAATGTAATTTCTATAGCATTGTGCATTAAGCATCATAAAGTTAGAACGTGCAACTGCGTATAGAGCAAAGTCCAAAGAACGACCCGATTTCTTATACTTTTTGTAATATGTATGTATCTTGATTTCACATTTTGCAAGTTGGATAGCTCACGAGAATATCAGGAAGGTCTGTGAGACAACACCGGGGTCCTCAATGAGAAACAAACTTTAAAATGTAAATCGAGAGTATTATAAAACAAAGAAATAGCAAGATTCATGTCTGAACAAGAACAAGGAAGTATGAGATTATTTAGTTTGACAAAGTTAGGCAGGCTTTAGCAATCCGTACACGAAACGGCAGATATAGCTACTAAATTCCGTCTCCACAGCATTGAACATATAGCATCATAGAGTTTGCGAACACTAGATGAGAGTTTCTTAAACCTATCCCTGGTCTGCCTCATGGATACCCTTATCTCAATTTCCACTTCTCGGCATGAGTCACATCCCCATTTAAGACCTCCTTTTTGCTCCAAACTATCTCTTACCTCTTAAGTGTGCTGCACTTAACGTGCATGACATTTTCACACAGCCAACATGCGAGAAATGCGTTATTGGGCGCGGGGGGTGTTTAAACACTTTTTGTTAGAGCAGACAGACATTATAAAAAAAAAAGAAAAAAGAAGGGTCAAATTTGCAGAGAAAGATTGAAAATATCTAAGAGAAATTACACAGTTACCACCCATGTGATTTGTAGGGGTACAAAGATGCGAGCGCGAAGAAATTAAAGAAGAGCCACAAACAATGCACATGCAATAACAATGTGTTAGCGATAGCGCGAGAGCAAATTGAAACGGTAAGAAGTACAAATGCAAGAGCAAAGAATAACAAGAACAGCAACAACTGTGTAGAATTTGTTGTTGTTCAGAAACAATAAGTTAAATGCTTTGATTTTGCGTTTGTATAATTAAACAGATATAGCGCAAATTCAAATCGATGGATTGGATTTATGGTATTAATAAAGTTGACACCGGATTATCAGAAAAATTATAGAGTCAATCGCGAAAATTTTAACCCGAAAATTAATATTTAAGCAGGAGCGAGAAAAACACGTCAATCCACGAAGAAAATCACTCTGTATTCTTACTTCTTACAGTAGTTGAATTTTTTAAAATTTTTATCTAATCAAAAATAATTTTTTTGGCAAAATGTGCTCAAATTTTCATTTTAAATACTATAGATAAAAATAATTAACATAAACCATTTATTTTTCTTTTATTTAGTCTTTAATCAGATTCTTCCTTTTGAAAAAGAGTGAAAGTGTCAATAGCTGAGTCAAGAAAAGTTGGATTTAATTTGACAAACAAGCACTATGTTTTCAAGAACATCATGGTTCAGTTAGCAGTCAACTCATTCGTCGCTACCTTAGTTAATGGTACTGGAAAACAAACATTACTAATTGGGTATAGCTCTTGGGCGGTGTACTGCTTTTCTCTATCAATAGTTTTTAAAAGGCAGTTGAAGGTTTCTAGCCTTTGAATATAGATTTATGAACATATATATGTATGTCTCCGACATACGCAATTATCTGTCGGATGTACTGCTAAAATTCATTTGAACTCCTTGCAGTAAGTACGCCGCATTCAATAATTCATCTTCTTCATCTAAAAAGTGTCTGGTCGGTTGATTTTAGCATTTACTTCGTATATTTTGTCCTAAATAGTTTCTAAATTATCAATTGCATCAATTCTTTGTTTTGCTGTTAGTGTATGTTGAAATCGTGGATTCAAAAATAAACATGAAATTTGAATTTAATGCTTAATAATGTTTTCGATCGGTTTTCCATGAATCTCAAAATTTTTCTCCCAACCGTTTTTATGAATTCTTGACTTTTAGCCATTGTGCGTAAAAATTACATAATTCTTGACTAAATTACAAAGCAAAATTGTTCTACGAACTCGCAAAATTACGCATCTTCTTAAAAGTTTTCTTATTCGGATTTGTTTTTAATAGATTCAATTTTAGTCACCACATATTTAACCTTAACAAATCCTTTAGCATAGCTTAAAAATTTCACGATATCCATTTGATGTTTTTTATATATATGTTTTTTTTTCACTTTTTTTAGATATTCTTCGTTGGTTCACAACTTGTCCTCGGCGTCAATATATTCTTCTGAAACACATGACAAAATATTTGTTGCTTTCAGCATATTGGCGCTGTTGTCTGACTTTATTAAAACTATTTGGCGTAAATTGATGCTATATATTTAGCGTTTTTATGATTTCAGCTGCAAGAACTTTTGATGTGCTCGATACAACACTTTTCAACTCCGTCATTCCCAAAATTACAGATTTAATTTGAGCCCAACTTATACATTGTGCACTTATGTATGTCAAAGATATTTTTTGTTAGCCGCAAAGCGCTGTCCAATATCTTTTTAATGATAACACTTTGTTTTTCAATATCAGCTTTTATGTTATTTGCAAGGAATTTTTTTAGTTTGATACGTTCAGTGTGTGTAATTTTTTTCCCACCACTTTAACTTAACTTTAAGCACATCAAGTCAATGATTTTTCGTGAGTTTAATATACATATATATGTCGGAGATAAGTAATTTTCTCAGGATGACTTCTCCTCTTCGCACGACATGCTTCAATTCGAGCAGCGAGTTCCTTGTGTTCTCGACTGGCCACGCCGTCGCATTTCCCTCAGCATTCCACCGGACCACACTCGATGACAGCCTCTGCTGTCATTTCTCTCAATAACAGCGTCATATGTCGTCCAATTCTAATGTCACTTGCATGACTAAGCAGTCATTGCCAAATTTACATGACTCAGCGTTCAATGTCAAACACTCATGACAGTATTCACTGTATCACTTACATGACAGTATTCACTGTATAGCTGACATAATAACAGTCACTGCCAAACTGTAAGCGTCAAAGATACGAGTGACCATACTAAAAACTGGGCGAATGGGAATTAAACAGAAAGGGACACCAATGCCCTTAAAGAGAAAGAGAAGCAGGAGAACACGGGGTATTAAAGGGTATGCGAGACACGCAATACCCTGATCCGTCTCCGACATATGTATATTAAAAGGAATACCATCTTCCGTCATCAATCCAATTTATAATCTCAAAAACTCCTTTTTATTTACTTCAATTTTTATTTTCTTTCTTCTAATTGTTTTTTTTTTGTTTTATCGAAGAATTTATAGACGACGGATCAAAATTCTTGACACTAACGGCATTTAAGTTAACATTATGTAATTTCATAAGATATGTTTGATAGTCTATTATTTTTTAATTTATTTTTACATGTTTTTCATATGGCTAAGCCAAGCCATCTTTACCATGGTTGTCAAAAAACTTGCAAATTTCACATTACGCCATAGCTACGCAATTATCTTTGTCGATACTTAAATAAGAGTAAACAAAAAGTTGTCTGAATAAATGCATTTATAATGATTAAAGAAAGTGACAGAAACAAATAGTGGATGTTCAGAGACAGTACCTAAGAATATCCATTCTTCGTTTGACGTCAATAGTTACACGGTTTGCCAGCAAATTTAATACAATTGAGGTTACTTGGTGAGCATCTTACAGTTGGCAATGGTTGTATTGTGTTGTATTTGTATTTGTGTTGTATTCTAACAGGATTTGTGATTGTTGTTTAGATCATAGGATAAAAAGTTCTTATTAAAATCATTATAGTAGGCGTAATAGTCGAAATGTATATTAAAGCAATATATTAAATAATTGGTGGATTTCTTCTGTTAAACGTTCCCTGAATCTATCTAAACTTAAATTGGTGTCTTACTAATAGATTTTGGAAAGCTGATTGGCAATTACAAATATTTACAAAGACCCTTACTTAGTAGGTTTTATGACGGTTTTAATTCTGTCTGTCTTTATTTCAATATATAATGTTATTGCCGTTTTTTCCTGTTTTCTGCACGAGTGCTTTCTTTCTTACATACACTGACACAAGTTTCCAATCTTGAGTTTGTTGGTAAAAAAAGCATTTGAATTGGCAATGAAAGAATTGTAACCGAGAGTGCAAAACTGTAACATTTGACTTTCTCCGCATTTTGCTTTATCATTTCTCGCCTAGGTGATCAAATGACATAATAGTTTTATTTTCTGACCCACCAGACTCAGGATTGCAAACTGGTGTTACAGTTTTGCCCGTCAGTGTATGTCGCTAGCGAGAAACACGTTATTTGATCGTTCATAGATATTTATGGAGTCTTCATGGGTATTGCTGTATCTCTAGCTTCTCTAATTAACTGTTTAAAGAAAACGTTATACAATTTATAATTACCCACCCTATTAAAACTAAAGACAAAGTTTGCTGACATACATAAAAGCAAGTGTGCCGAAATTACCGTTATTTAAATACAAATTTTATTTATATTTCTGTTGAAGCAAGGAAATTAATTTTTTATTTATTCATATTGATTTTTAGGTTTCAATTACACTTCAAGTAATAAATGGCTTATACTGCGGGGTAACCACACAGGAACTAGACAATTTAGCTGCTGAAATTGCAGCCGGCTTAACTTGCAATCACCCAGACTACGCAATTTTAGCTGCCAGAATAGCTGTGTCAAACCTTCACAAGGAAACGAAGAAAATGTTCTCTGGTAAGTTACCGGTTATTATATTCTTGCTGAAGGAACACTGTAATGCACAGATGGAAGAGTTTAATTATACCTATGTACAGTATATATTTTTATATCAGTATAAATTGCCACGTGAATGTAGCTATACTTCTGCTCTTTCTATTTCTTTCTTTCTTTCTTCATCGCTACTGAAAAATATTTTTCTTTTTAGGTGAATAAAGAAACCTGTTTATGTATTTAACTCTTAAATACGAGCCTCAAAAGTGAAAATCATCGATTTAATTCAATCATACATTGTTTTTATAGAATGATATTAAATTTGACCTTACAATCCTCTTGTCGTCGGACTTCATAATTAAATTTATAACTTAACACGATTTTAATTTTGTTTAAATTCTAGCTTTAAACAAGAATTTAATATTTGACCAATATTTGTATTGTAGATTTGAGCAGGGCTTGAACCTTACGTTAAAAATCGATAGGGCTCTGTAGCTTAAGTTGATGTAAAAAAAAAGCATGAAAAGGCGCGTGTGAGTACAAATGTGTTGGTGTGTGCTCATGGTGCTCTTATCTCGCCATTTGCAGCAAGATACAGTTAATTAATTAAGAAAATAGATAAAGAGAACAGAATAGGCTGACTAAAAGGGTGTACCAGAAATGATTTTGGAAGTACTATAGGTCGACTCTCGTGTGTTCACCAATGGTGCAGTTGGTGTAACACCAAGGTGACAGATAAAAAACACAAATTTGTTTCCAGGCTTAATTTTCCAGATACTCCTGATGGTGTCTAAGCCCACATGAAGTTCAAGTTCACAAAATATCAATTAAATCATTTTAATTTAAATAATCTTATTTCAATGGCGCCCCAGATTTTTGGTTTTAGTTAAAATATCATTTGTATACCCTTGATCTTGAGTTAATTCTCCGCCACACCAAAATAAATGTAAAGTTAAACAATTGCTGTAATTCTTTTCTTTTTAGTTAAAATATCATTTGTATACCCTTGATCTTGATTAATTTCTCCGCCACACCAAAATAAATGTAAAGTTAAACAATGAATACTGTAATTCTAGACTGGCTAAAGTGGAATAACAAATAATTGATTTTGTCACACCCACACACTGATCTTCACTTGGGTCACTCTCACTGTATATACGAGTATATCCATATGTATTTTTGATTGAACTAAATGGATTATACTAAATACTTTTTTTTATTGATTTTTAACAATTATCCGATCTAATTTAAATGTATGGTGTATGAGTATAAATGGAATTTCAACGCAAAAGAAACTCAAAATAATAAAATATTAGAATACATTTTATCTCGCCATACCCAGAGTTTGCACTCGCCTCGCTTTCGTGGTATTTTCATTCTGATCTCAATGTGCTTCTCGCTATAGTAAATTGATTCTTTTGAAGATTTCTTTTACTGATTTATACCCATAATAATTATGCGATCTGATTCAAACTTGGTCGGTCGATGGTGTATAGGTACCAAGTAGTATATATACACGAAAAAAAGGAATTTACTACAAATCTAAAAATCGTATTTACCATGTTTCAACCAGACACGACGTGCATAGCTATATCGAATTGGCTATTAATGCTGATAAATACATATGTATATATCTACTTTCTGTGTTGGAAATATGGCGTTACAAAACATCTTACCAATTTTATTTTAGCTTCTGCAAGGGTTACACCCTTACCAGGCCATAAAGCTGTCAGTCAGTAAGTAAAAGGACTCTTTCAGTGCCAGTGCAGCTCCTATAAAAATGTGTCATTGTCGCAATATAAGCGCCTGACAAGACCTCGAAGAGTAATAGATCTGTTAGGCACGTCAAAAATTTGTTAATTGTGCGGCCTAATAGTTTTAAATGTGAATTGCATTGGACGTGAAACATATAAACAGAAAACTACACCGAAAAGATCCACTCTGTGTAGACCATCAGCGCGGGTAAGCTTCCCATTATTTGTGATGCCAGCACCGGCTTGTAGCAAAAGCAGTCACGCTTGCGACCAACAGGATCTTCCCTGATCCACCAGCACCTCTACTTCTAACGGCTCCGTCTTCAGGTAACAGCTCAATAACCCCGAATTCTCAGCACCTGATATCGTTTAGGAGTCCAAATTGGCTGCAGGTGCGGACACTATTGCTATTTCCCCTGGCAATCCTGTCTCACATACTGATGCGATATCGGGTGTAGTGTCCGATGCATCCGGGCGAACATCCTCTTCTAGAGATGTTCCCAATAAAATAGTAAAAAGGGGGGTTCTCAAGGCGTTATCTGCCGCAGTAGCTCCAGCGCCAAAGTCTGTGGCTGCTGCTGCGGTTGGTGCCTCGAGCTCGTTTCTTGTCGGTATTCCACCAAAAAAGCAAACTTTTGTTTCGAGGCTAGATCCCAACACTACATCAGATGATGTCATAGCCCATATACGGGAAAAAATCGTAGTGCCTAACATCGCAGTGGAAAAGTTTAAGATTTTATATTCCCGTAACATTTTGTCTTTTAAACTTAGTGTTCCGTCTATTTTTTTTGACCAAATATGTTATAAAGATTTTTGGCCGGAACACTTAATAGTAAAGGAGTATATAGCTAAGAAGAGGAAAATCGGCTTCCGATTCGCTTACCTGCCGCACCAAGTAGCACCAATCCTCCCCTACCTTCAGGCACGTCAGTACCCACTGGCGGGTCAAAAAACTAATTTTGTCCCTTGTTCTGGCCTATCAGAATGTTAGAGGACTAAAATCTAAACTCTAAGTAGATAGTCTTTCTTTTGACTTTCATACTCTGGCTTTTACTGAAACATGGCTAAAGCCATATTTTTCCATAATATTTTCTACTTGTAGATACGACCGAACATTCAGAAATGGAGGCGGCGTTTTAATTGCTGTCAACTCAGCCCTTCCCTCTGAATTAGTTACCTTCACAGCAACTTTAGACATTGAATTTGTTAGTGTCAAAATTTCTCTACAATCGTATTCTGCCTTTGTAACTTGCTCATATATTCCACCCAAATTTTGAAATGGCGGTATACACCAGCCATTTAGAAGCAATTTGCTTTGTATCCTCCCATTTCTTGGTTTCCATCAGATGAGTCTTCCATGCTGTTGCCTTCCTCCTCACACTGCTTTATTGATGGTCTTCTTGAGTTATCCTTAACCCAGGTTAACCATGTGCATAGTATAAATGGTAGATTACTAGATCTACCTTATATCTTATATTTATGCAAGATTATTATTCCGACTGCTCTGTTTCGAGAATTAATCCTTTAGTTGTTCACGAAGAAAATTTTCATCCAACTTTGGACTTAACCATTAACCTTTCTTTTCGATTACCAACTCAATATACTTATTCAATGCTAAACGTAAGGCAGCAGCGCATCCATGGTACTTATATTTTGAAAATAATAAAGCAAACGATGATCAGGCCATTGCCGATATGTTATCTGATTTTTTCAATACAACTTATTCCTCCAAGGAGTATCAAGCTAACTCTTCATATCCTTAAATATATCTTTAATCCATTGATCGATGAAAGTTTGCTTCTTAGCGTTGTTACTTAACAGGACCTGATGGGATTCCTGGTTGTCTACTCAGGTTTTGCGCTGAGATTCCGTGTAAGCCAATTCTTAATTTATTTACTTTGTCCGTTGAAAATTCTACTATTATAACATTTCTGTAGTTCTGTACTTTCATCTACCCAACATGGGTTCATGAAACGTAGATCTACTGCCACTTTGATTCTGTTAATCATACACTGCTTTTGTACCAACTGAACGAAGTTGGCCTTCCACGTCTTCTGTTTAGCTGGATTCTGCAATATCAAATTCTCACTGTTTAATACCATCAAAGTGACCATCTTGGACCATTGCTTTTTACCCTCTTTATTTATGATCTTTCTTTAGTCGCAATTCACTCTCGTGTGTTTATGTACGCTGAGGATGTTAAACTTTTCCTTAGTTTCCAAGATTCAGGTTCCCTCCGTCTGCTTCAAGCTGATCTTAATAACCTTCAGAGTTGGTTTGAAATTATCTAATTAAACCTCAATATATCGAAGTGTAATGTCATGTCGTCTTATAGATCCTCCTTTCAACTAGTAACTTATTACCTTAATAACACTCCACTTGAACGTTTAAATGAGATTAGTGATTTGTGTGTAATCATAGACCACAAATTAAGTTTCCCACGTCACATTTCCACCATAGTCAGCAAAGAGTGTTCTGGGTTTCGTCAAGCGATGGTCGAAGGTTCTCGATGATCCTTACACAACCAAAACCCTTTTTATTTCACTTGTCCGTCTTATTCTGGAGTACGGATCATGCGTTTGGTCACCTCAACATGGTTCGCTCCAAATTAGAATTGAATCCAGGTCAAGCTATCTGTACCTTGTAGAATAACTAGAAATTATGTCCCTTTAACTTTAACAAGTTGCACTTCAAACTATACTTTACATGAACCTTTCCGTGTCCTTTGTCCCGATTACAATCACCTTTATCACCTACTCGGATCAGAGTTCTCTATTCCTACTTTAAAAACTTATATCTTTAGCTATTTAGCTCGTAGTTAGTTTTAATTATTTAGTTTTACTCCATACGTCCAGATATATCACTCAAGCATTTGATCAAGTTTGGTTAGACTGCTCAATGTATGTATAAAACAAAAACGATGCATCCACAATACACACATAAGCTTATGGAATCTTATCAAAAACAGAAATACCTGTTTAAGATTAAATACTGTATTTGTAGACATAAAAATATTTTAAAAACATATACATAAATATTCTGAATATAAAAGTTCAGCACACAAAAATAATAACGTATTGTTTGAATGTAGTGTAGCTCACATGCGTATATTTTTATCAGTCACGACAGCTAAGGCCAAATCGTTTACTCGATTTTGTAATAGAACTCGTCTTTAATGAAACAACTATCCAACCTTCTAGCAATTTATTTCTATTGGACCATAGATAATAGATAATACAACATCCTAAAAATGCTAGGTAATTCCGTGTTAGCTCGATGTCCATATGTTGTTGTTTTATTTTCATTATTTTGCTTTGCTTCCACATCTGAAATTTGAATTTACATGATTCATTCGTATTCGATCTCATACGAAATGTTCTTTCCTCTATTTTAAATCATATGAAATGTTCGATTCAGACCACGAAGAGCAAAAAGTAGGAACTGTTTTTGGACAGATTCTATTCTTGATTTGTGTGACTCATATTGAGGAGACCATATGCAAGATCCGTATTCTAAAATAGGACGAACCAATAAGGTAAAAAGAATTTTGGTTGTATAAGGGTCATCAAACTCCTTTGACCATCGTTTAACCAACCCAAGAACGCCCATAGCTTTTCCTACAGTAGTGGAGATATGAGACTTAAAGGTTAATTTACAGTCCATAAGGATGCCCAAATCGTTCACCTCATTAATACGTTAAAACTGGACGACTATCGGCAATAACAACACTTGATGATTGCCCAGACTTTTCGGAAACTACAGCTATATTCGTCTGCAACGAGAGACCATTTCCTGGAGAAACGGAAATCGCCTCATCCTTACGACCACCATGCGGAATGGGGGTTGTAAACGATATTAACTGCGGCGGATTTGTGTTATGAGTTTGTGAATGTGACATCGCGGCCGAGACTAAGTTAGGTATCGGCAGTTACGCACACTAGTTTTCTTTCGCTTTGGAGATTCGTTTGAGTCATAGAGTTTGCGAAAACTAGATGAGAGTTTTTTAAACCTATCCCTGGTCTACCTCATAAATTCCCTCATCTCGATTTCAACTTCTCGGCATGAGTCACATCCCCATTTGAGACCCCCTTTTTGCTCCAAACTATCTCTTACCTCTTAAGTGTGCTGCACTTAACGTGCATGACATTTTCACACAGCCAACAGCCGAGAAATGCGTTATGGGGCGCGGGGGGGTTTAAAAACTTTTTATTAGAGCATACAGACATTATTAAATTAATTGCAAATATTAATTGAAACAAGAAATAAAATGTCACAGAGTTACACGTGGTGTCACTTGTATGCGGTGCAAAGATGCGAGCACGAACAAAAGAAATTAAAGAAGAGCGGGAGAGCCACAAACAATGCACATGCAAGAACAGTGTGTGGGCGAGAGCGCGAGAGCAAATTGAAACGGTAAGAAGTGCAAACACAAGAGCAAAGATTAAGAAGAACAGCAACAACTGTGTAGGGTTTGTTGTTGTTCAGAAACAATAAGTTTAATGCTTTGATTTTGCGTTTGTATAATTAAACAGAAATAGCGCAAATTCAAATCGATGGATTGGTTTTAAGTTATTAACAAAGTTAACACTGGATTATCAAAAAAAATTATAGAGTCGATCTCGATGATTTTAACCCGCAAATTAATATTTAAGCAGGAGCGAAAAAAGAACACGTCAATCCACGAAGAAATGCGAATGCGAATTATGCTTCAAAAACAATCCTTTATCAGCTCCTCGTTTTTTTCGTGATAGCCTTTTACTAATAATACATTTCAGGAGCAAGATAAACGTTTAAGATCATCAACGAGTTTGGCTTGTCTACAGCGAGTTCCATGATATTGTTTGACTTCCCTTCTTTTTGCGATTGTTAGGAGGAGTTAAAACTTGGGGCAATAGTTTTCCTAAAGACTTTGCACAAAACTTGTGGACATATATTTGTAGCTACTGCACAGTACAGTCGATTCCAATCAGAAAAATACTCCACAAACTATGCGTTAAAAAAATTTTGTATTAACCCAGCGCCATAGTTTAGCTTTTATCAATTATTTCGCCTAATCAGTGCATAACAAATGATTGAAATTTTCGTGCGTTCAGAGTTGAACAAATATGTACATATATCGCCTCTTAGAACTCGAGTGCTGAGTATCCGCTTAGTAACGCTCAACTGCATATCCATTTAAAATTAGATTGTCAATTTGGTTTTCTATTTTGTAAAATAATTCCTTCTGTTTTAATTTTAGCTCATAGACAAGTTGCGTTGGTATAAGTTTTTAGTACAACTTTCTGGTATAACATTGTTTCCAAAGCAGGCCAACCTCGAAAAGGGCATTAACCTACTTGCATGTGACTTCGAGTATGCGCTACGCCTTCCTGAAATTTTCCGTGTACAGCTCCCTCGGAACAATTGGATCATTGTTAAAGCTTTCACTTATAACTTGCCAATTTCATTCCAATTACATAAACAATTATGCATGGTGACATATTTCTTCGTATTCGTTGTTCCTTGAATATTCCAACCTAGTGTGCGCTTGTTCATTTCGACTTCCTTCGCGGATTTTTCATGGTACGTCTGAAGACCAGTTGTTGGCGCCAATAATAAGCATTGCAGTGGCGTTGTAGTACCACTTTATCCATATATCCAGATAGGTTTTATATGGTTTTATATAAGAGCAATTTGTATCTTAATTTACCAATGAGCCATTGCATTTTACTATATTTTACATTTTGTTGTTTTCTTTGCCTGAATGTGCGATTTTCAGGTTAACCTTCTGACAATAGTTTTGCCAAGGTACTTGACCTTATCGCTAATTGGTATATGAGTATTTTTGATAATGACAGGATGATAGCTCTCTCTCCTTAGGGTAAAAGTTATGTGAACGGACTTTTCCTGGTTAACCGCTATGTTCCACCTTATTAACCACCTTATTACTAAATACATCAAGTTGAGATTGCAGTTTACAACAGGCTTCTCTAGGATAGCCGGACGTGGTAACAAAGGCAATGTCATCGGCATCATGATCTATAATAGGCATGTCTGTTGTGAATATGGTATATAGCACAGGACCTAAAACATTTCTTTGTGGCACCCCGGAGGAAATTGCGCTAATGCCAGAGTACTCTTCTACACATCGGACGAAAAATCTTCTCGAGTCTAAATATGATTTTAAAAACAAGTAGAATGAAGTTGGCAAGCTCATTTTCAGTTTATACAATAGTCCATGGTGCCAAAGGACTTACATCCACGATGGTAGCTGAGCAATATCGCTTCTCTTCAAGTGCCGTTAGTATGCATCCAGCCAGCCTGTGGCGTTGTTTAAGAGTCCATGGTTGCGAAAAATACGTGATCTGGGATTGTTCTGTTGTCCTTTACTATTGTCAATAATCTGCAGAAAAATATTTTTTCAAGTACTTTAAAGAATATCGACAATAATCTAATTGGACGATATGAGGTCAATTCATTTTCTGGATTGCCTGGTTTTTAGATTGAGATGACTTCTGCGCGCTTCCATTGGGAAGGAATTGCAGACACTTTTTAAATATATTTCCGAGAAGTTCCATACATTTTGTGGGAAGAGCTTTAATTGCTTTGGCGACAATACCATCGTATCCTAGAGATTTTGTTAGTTTCAAATTTGCAATCTCATCCATAAGTTCTTGAACGGAAAGTTCAGGGATGTTGAAGTCCAAAGAACATGTTCTCCATATCTATTTTAGGACAGAAATTCAAAAGTGTGAATACTCGCTTAAGATGCTCTATGAAAGCTACAGCTTTAGCTTTTGCAGATCTCTCTTTGGATAATAATGTTCTATCGACTTCAATTTAGGAGATGCAATGGTAGCTGCTTTATGTGTGTTTCTTTTCAAGTTCTCGATTTAATGCTCTAAATCCTCCCTTGTATTCATTGATACATTAGGCTCTACAGCCAGGAGTTATACAGCTGAATATTGGCACATCTTCCAAGTATATTCTTACGAGTCTGCTTAATAAATGTTGGGATATTACTAGTATTCGAACTAATAAATGGTCCAAGATCGGAATAGCAAAATCGAGAACGTCGGGTATCTTTTGGATCCGTTGGCCAGTATATGAGTTCTCCAGTTGGGTGACAGTCCAGTCCTCCATATGATCTGCCTTTTGGATTATTAATTCTGGAGCCCCACCAAGTGTGCTAAGCGCTAAAACCCTCTTTAACAATATATCTGTTACCTAGATCATCAAGGAGTCTTTTGCACATTTCTTTGTTAACACTGCTACCGTTAGACCCCAGTGTTTCTAAAAATTCTGAATTTGGCGCATTAAGCCCAGAATAACTGAGTTGGAGTAAGCTCGATATGTTTGTTTCCGTTTCTTATTAATATTGCCGCACCAACTCGGGCTCTGCCATTTGGATGATTAGCGAAATAAAGTACATAATGTGGGGTTTGTTATTGAACTGCGGTTTTGACATCAAAAGGATGCCAATATGGCTGGTTTTGATGAAATAATCGACTTTTAGTCTGCTGCTGGACAAGCCGATGGCACTTCATAAGACTGGTTAGCACTTTAAACTGAGAGAGCATATCGACTATCATGGCTTCTAGATTAGACGATATATCATTTTACAGGCTAAGAGGCTTTGGATCTCTTTCGAGCATGTTATCATAGATTATATTAGGATTGGTCTGGGCGTCAAGCATGCGTCTGGTTGCGAGTGATTTCTTCCTCTCTCACATTCTTATTTCTCCGCACATTGAGCGGACCGGATAGCTTCGTCTCGTCCAGTCTGATCAAAGTCAACGTTACTATCCCCTTCTCTTTTTCTCCTTCCATTTCCTACATATATATGTATGCTAGTTTACAATGGCGCTTCGTGTGGCCAAAAACCTTGGCATCTGTGAGTCTTACTTAGAGGTTCTATTTTTAAGAAATATTAGTAAAGAAAATCGACATCGGTGTCTTGGATTGTTTGCTAACTGCTTTAGTAGTCCATCCGTTATTTGGGTTTGGGTGGCTGGGCTGAAAGGTTTGATATCGCAGTGCTTTAACATCCAGCAAAATCTTAAGATTGTTATAGGATTCTTTGTCCTTGACCATTATTCTGACTTTAACCTTCTCGGCCCGATTTAAACCGGAATTCCGATGTTTGCCCTTCGAAAAGTATTTTCAACGGTGACATGAAATGCTTTAGTAGCAAGCCCTAGCATTTCCTGCCTGTTGTCGACGGGAGGAAAAGCTGGAATTTATTTAACCGGTAGGGTTAAAGGGTTTCAAAGTCGTCAAAGCGTTTCTGACCCAATAAAGTGTATAATATATACATCAGTATCATCAGTATCAGATTTTTGACACGCCCTCTTTTGCTTCCGCCCCCATAATTTGGCAAAATATTAAAGATATCGCATTTGTTACTGTTACATATAGCCAAAATGTATCAGCTGACCAAATTTGTTCGAAATCGGACAATAATTCGGTGTTGCTACATGCTATAAGAATTGTATGTAAATTAATGGCGACTTTAAACGTTTTTGACTTTATGAAGTACTTCTACTTGGTACAGGGTATACTCAATGTCGGTAGGGATGACTTGCTTGTCTCATTGATATTCAGCTGCTCGGTGCACTGCATAATTGCACATTACACACGAAAAAGTAGGTTTGGCTCTTTGATGGTGGTCACATCCTCGCTGTAATTTGTGTTTACAATATTCTTCATTAACTTGAGCGTGAGTGTTTACCCAGCTGGATTTTTGTAGCGTGACATTACTGTTGATGCAGCTTCAGGTAGTTGGTATAGTGTGTATAATTTTGGCAGAAATATTGGATTGTCCACGCTTCCATGGTAGCGCAAGCGTAGTTTGAGCGTGTTCATGACTTCAAGAACCAATGATAAGAGAACAAAAACAAATTTGAATAATAATTGAAAATATTTTCCTTGAAAATCTATACTCTTTTGCATACGTTTGAACCAATTGCCGAAGCACTTTTGCAACTCTGATCGAGGTATCTCCAAAACATGCATTCAGGTGTCGAAAAACGTTGACCTCTCAGTTTGTTTCTTACGTACGGCAATACGAGGAACAGCATGTCGCGGACTGTTTTTTAAGCTATTCCTTTTAGACACTTCTGAAGTCCAAGCGTATTCTCCAAGTCTGAAAATCCGCCACCTTGTTGCTGTACATACTGATAAATATTGGCCAGTCGTCTGGATTTTTGTTGAAGATTGGAAGAACGGGCGGTAAAACTTGCCTTGCAGCTAACTCAGAAGCAGTAAGTCCATTTGGTGGGAATTACCTTTACTCCTTAATGCTGTGCAAGCAGTGTTCGATATACTTCATTACTATTTTACGAGTTTCCTCCTGTACTGTCAACATCAAATCGTTTGAAAATCTTTAAAATCCGCCGAAGGTACAGTTAATGGCAGCAATTCGGTCTGTTCTAAAGCTTTAACGGTACTTTAGCAAGTGCTAGTTATGTAGATGGTCTTTGTCCAGAGCTTGTTGATGCAATGTTAAAGCTGTTGTCAGTCCATTCTTTCAAAGTAACTAACTCCAACGCAAAGAAAGGGATACAATGTCGCATTGCACCCAATTTTCGACACCACTGTTATCTGAAATCACATTCACACACAGTGTCATCCCGCTAGACATGATAGTGAAATACTATTGTTCGCTTCTAATTATTAAAGTCTATTAGTTTTAATTTTTGAAAACGTGCTTTCATAAATTTACCAGCGTTTTGCGCAAAAAGTTTTATTTCACACATACACACATGTAGTATATGTAGTGTACTTTGCACTTTAAATTATTCAGGCTTTCAGTTACCTTGTCCGAAATAAAGTGCATATTTTTAAAAAATGTTGAGGGAGTTAAATTACAGAGTGTTTATTTCAATCAATACGTTCTTAAGCAAGATGAAACTAGCGAGCTGCTTTAAATAGTGTATTTTTTCTTACCCAACACACCTTTTCGTATTGACAGGGATAGATCTCTCACGCGTCCACTCATCGCGCTTTTTTTCTCTCTGGCAGTGTCAGGCATTCAGATGCGAAGCTGTTTTCTTATTGTGGATTTAAATTTAGGAATCGGAGGTCACACGAGTTGTTGCATACTGTGAGTGCAATCGAGTGTAATTTATAACATTGTAATGTCGTTTGCATTTGGCATGTCAACGACGTTATTAGATTGAAGGAATATATGATTGTTTAGAAGTATCAGCTTTGGTGAGTCGGTACGTGCACCTGAATATTTGATGAAACGTTTCATGTACTTCATAGGAACTTCTGATGTCGTCAAACGACTCAAAGACTTTATCCAAAACGAATTGTATGTGTTCAAAGACTAAAGCCCAACGATGGAATATAGCGTATCTACCTAAGTGTACCCGAAACGTCGGTTTCGAAACACGGTTACACAAAAGAGCGTGAAAAGACTGCAACGCCCGATTTTCTAGTCACTGTCTGTTGCTATTGCGAATATGAGGTACAATCGAGGAGACACAATATCACAATATTCACAATTCCCCTTTTTTCCCTAAAGGTAAAATTATAAAAAGTATAGTTTAAAAAACCATAATTTTGACAAACGGAGTTTTAACCTGCGAACAGCCCCCGATTGTTATACATGGTTTCAACCAACTACGCCAATAAACAGCTAAATTGAATAAAAGTTATAAAACATAAAGTAAGCAACAATAGCAGTTTCATTTGTTTTCTGTTAAAACAATTTAATTAAATTAAATTTTTTTATAAAAAATATTTTAAGATTCTTCGGTTAGTGGTTTGTTGATTTTCTGGAAAAATGAGTGTATTTTATTTAAAAATGATGGTTCAGTTAGATAGTTAGGTATTCATTAAAGCGACACAGACTTGTTTAGATACTTTTATGAAAACAAACATATAAAGTTGGACGTTGTCATTTGTATGTTTCTTCTATTTGAAAAAAATTGAAAGATTGAGTTAAACTATATATTTTGAAATTGCTGAACTAGCATGTAAACTTAACTGTCAGCAATGTTAAAAAAAAACAATTTTTTATTCCATTTTTCAGATGTATTCGAGGAACTATACCAGTATGTCAGTAAGGAGACAAAAAAGGCTTCGCCACTGGTTTCGGAGTATCATTATAATATTGTGAAAAAAAATGCACACCGTTTAAACTCTGCCATTATTTATGATCGTGATTTTGGATACAACTATTTCGGATTTAAAACGCTTGAGCGTTCTTACTTGCTTAAAATTGATGGGAAAATTGCTGAACGTCCACAGCACATGTTAATGCGTGTATCAATTGGAATACATGGCGATGATATTGATTCCGCTATTGAAACTTATAACTTACTTTCAGAGCGGTTTTTCACTCATGCATCTCCAACTCTTTTCGCTGCTGCCACAAATCGTCCTCAATTATCATCATGCTTTCTTTTAACAATGACATCTGATTCCATAGAAGGTATCTTTAAAACTGTAGAACAGTGTGCAATGATCTCCAAGTCGGCAGGCGGCATTGGTCTTAATGTACATTGTATACGTGCCAAAGGCACTTCTATATGTGGTACGAATGGTACATCAAACGGCTTAGTACCCATGTTGAGGGTCTTTAATAACGTCGCCCGCTATGTAGATCAGGGTGGTGGGAAAAGACCTGGTGCCTTTGCAATATATTTAGAACCATGGCATTCTGACATTTTTGAATTTTTGGACTTAAAGCGAAACACAGGAAAAGAGGAGCAACGGGCGCGTGATCTGTTTTATGCACTATGGATTCCGGATTTGTTTATGAAGCGTGTGGAAGCAAATGAGGATTGGTCTTTGATGTGTCCACATAAGTGTCCCGGTCTAGAAAATGTTTGGGGAGATAAATTTGAAGAACTTTACATCAAATATGAAAAAGAGGGACTAGCAAACCGCACTGTAAAATCCCAATCCTTATGGTTCGCAATAATTGAATCACAGGTGGAAACTGGAAATCCATACATGTTGTTTAAAGATTCTTGCAATAGAAAAAGTAACCAGCAGAATGTCGGAACTATTAAATGTAGTAACTTATGCACAGAAATTGTTGAATATTCGTCACCTGATGAAATTGCTGTTTGCAATTTGGCTTCGATTGCGCTTAATATGTTCGTGACGCCAGAAAAAACATATGACTTTAAAAAATTGAAAGAAGTCACCAAAATTGTGGCCAAAAATTTGAATAAAATAATAGATATCAACTATTATCCGTTGGCAGAGGCGAAAAATTCTAATTTGAGGCATCGTCCAATTGGTATCGGTGTTCAAGGACTAGCTGATGCATTAATTCTAATGAGATACCCATACGAGAGTAAGGAAGCATGCTTATTAAATCAACAGATATTTGAAACAATTTATTTTGGAGCCTTAGAAGCTAGTTGCGGACTAGCTCAGAAGTATGGTCCATATGAGACTTATAATGGATGTCCAGCAAGTAAAGGTATTTTGCAGTACGACATGTGGAATAAGACGCCAAGTGACTTATGGGATTGGGATACCCTTAAAAAAGCTATTAAAGAACACGGTATTCGAAACTCCTTGCTCGTGGCGCCTATGCCAACTGCTTCCACTGCACAAATCATGGGCAACAATGAATCGTTTGAGCCCTACACGACCAATATATATACCAGACGTGTTTTGTCTGGTGAATTTCAAGTGGTTAATCATCACTTATTACGCGATTTAACAGAACTCGATCTATGGGATGATGGCATGAAAAATCAAATAATATCAAGTCGGGGATCCATTCAAAATATTCAAACTATTCCGCAAAATGTGCGTGATTTATATAAAACAGTTTGGGAAATTTCGGTGAAGTCTACAATAAAAATGGCAGCTGATAGAGGTGCTTTTATAGATCAAAGCCAGTCTTTTAATATTCACGTGGCTGAACCAAACTACGGAAAGTTAACGTCAATACATTTCTACTCTTGGAAAGCTGGGCTCAAAACGGGAATGTATTATCTACGAACAAAGCCAGCTGCAAATGCAATTCAATTTACTGTAGACAAGCATAAATGTGCTACAGTGAAGAGCGGTCAAAATGAATCGGTTGAGGCAGGTGATGAAAACTTTAATTCATCTGAATTAGATCGGGAACGTAGAATGGCAGACATGGTGTGTTCACTTGAAAATAAGGATGCATGCATTTCATGTGGATCTTAGTCAAACAAGTTTTATATAATTTCAAATGTAAATTTATTTGATTATTCAATTATTTTTAAAATAAATGCTTAAGAGCAAAAACATTTACTAATTCATTTTAATTTTTATAATTATTGGTCTACTTGAACTATTGCTGAATTCCGAATGGCGATCAATTCGTTTAACCCGGTTCATCTGTAGAAAAATATTCGGAAAGGGATAAACAGACTCTCAAATAGGATCATTTGTTTCAAATAGGATCATTTGTTTCAAATGTTAATCACGGTGTAGAACAACCAAACCACTTATTTATTCGGTTATGAAAAATATATGTAAAACATATAAAAAAAACTGAACTTCAGCAACCTAATAATGCTGTTGTTTTTTTGGCAATATATAAAGTTACTAAAATAATTGACACAAGCTGATGGAATCGTTTCCGAATCCAAAATATTCATAAATAAGCATAAACATCTGTCCATATGAAAACCGAGATCTTGGAAAGATACAGATACTAAAACTAGTCAGAGGCTGTGTTGCAGATCAAGATTGATATCCTAAACGAATTGTGTGTTGAAAGACTAAAGTCCAACGATGGAAAATAGCATATCTACCTAAGTGTACCCGAAGCAGCGCGCGATTTTCTAGTCACTATCTGTTGCTATTGCGAATATGAGGTACAATCGAGGAGACACAATATTACAATATTCACAATTCCCCTTTTTTCCCTAAAGGTAAAATTATAGAAAGAATAGTTTGAAAAACCATAATTTTGACAAACGGAGTTTTAACCTGCGAACAGCCCCCGATTGTTATACATGGTTTCAACCAACTACGCCAATAAACAGCTAAATTGAATAAAAGTTATAAAACATAAAGTAAGCAACAATAGCAGATTCATAAGTTTTGTTCTCTGTTAGAACAATTTAAATTAAATTAAATATTTTTTTTAAAAATATTTTAATATTCTTCGGTTACTGGTTTCTTGATTTGCTGAAAAAGTGAGTGTATTTTATTTAAAAATGATGGTGCAGTTAGATAGTTAGGTATTCATTAAAGCGACACAGACTTGTTTAGATACTTTTAAGAAAACAAACATATAAAGTTGGACGTTGTCATTTGTATGTTCCTTCTATTTGAAAAAAATTGAAAGATTGAGTTAAACTATATATTTTGAAATTGCTGAACTATCATGTAAACTTAACTGTCAGCAATGTTAAAAAAAAAACAATTTTTTATTCCATTTTTCAGATGTATTCGAGGAACTATACCAGTATGTCAGTAAGGAGACAAAAAAGGCTTCGCCACTGGTTTCGGAGTATCATTATAATATTGTGAAAAAAATGCACACCGTTTAAACTCTGCCATTATTTATGATCGTGATTTTGGATACAACTATTTCGGATTTAAAACGCTTGAGCGTTCTTACTTGCTTAAAATTGATGGGAAAATTGCTGAACGTCCACAGCACATGTTAATGCGTGTATCAATTGGAATACATGGCGATGATATTGATTCCGCTATTGAAACTTATAACTTACTTTCAGAGCGGTTTTTCACTCATGCATCTCCAACTCTTTTCGCTGCTGCCACAAATCGTCCTCAATTATCATCATGCTTTCTTTTAACAATGACATCTGATTCCATAGAAGGTATCTTTAAAACTGTAGAACAGTGTGCAATGATCTCCAAGTCGGCAGGCGGCATTGGTCTTAATGTACATTGTATACGTGCCAAAGGCACTTCTATATGTGGTACGAATGGTACATCAAACGGCTTAGTACCCATGTTGAGGGTCTTTAATAACGTTGCCCGCTATGTAGATCAGGGTGGTGGGAAAAGACCTGGTGCCTTTGCAATATATTTAGAACCATGGCATTCTGACATTTTTGAATTTTTGGACTTAAAGCGAAACACAGGAAAAGAGGAGCAACGGGCGCGTGATCTGTTTTATGCACTATGGATTCCGGATTTGTTTATGAAGCGTGTGGAAGCAAATGAGGATTGGTCTTTGATGTGTCCACATAAGTGTCCCGGTCTAGAAAATGTTTGGGGAGATAAATTTGAAGAACTTTACATCAAATATGAAAAAGAGGGACTAGCAAACCGCACTGTAAAATCCCAATCCTTATGGTTCGCAATAATTGAATCACAGGTGGAAACTGGAAATCCATACATGTTTTTAAAGATTCTTGCAATAGAAAAAGTAACCAGCAGAATGTCGGAACTATTAAATGTAGTAACTTATGCACAGAAATTGTTGAATATTCGTCACCTGATGAAATTGCTGTTTGCAATTTGGCTTCGATTGCGCTTAATATGTTCGTGACGCCAGAAAAAACATATGACTTTAAAAAATTGAAAGAAGTCACCAAAATTGTGGCCAAAAATTTGAATAAAATAATAGATATCAACTATTATCCGTTGGCAGAGGCGAAAAATTCTAATTTGAGGCATCGTCCAATTGGTATCGGTGTTCAAGGACTAGCTGATGCATTAATTCTAATGAGATACCCATGCGAGAGTAAGGAAGCATGCTTATTAAATCAACAGATATTTGAAACAATTTATTTTGGAGCCTTAGAAGCTAGTTGCGGACTAGCTCAGAAGTATGGTCCATATGAGACTTATAATGGATGTCCAGCAAGTAAAGGTATTTTGCAGTACGACATGTGACTTATGGGATTGGGATACCCTTAAAAAAGCTATTAAAGAACACGGTATTCGAAACTCCTTGCTCGTGGCGCCTATGCCAACTGCTTCCACTGCACAAATCATGGGCAACAATGAATCGTTTGAGCCCTACACGACCAATATATATACCAGACGTGTTTTGTCTGGTGAATTTCAAGTGGTTAATCATCACTTATTACGCGATTTAACAGAACTCGATCTATGGGATGATGGCATGAAAAATCAAATAATATCAAGTCGGGGATCCATTCAAAATATTCAAACTATTCCGCAAAATGTGCGTGACTTATATAAAACAGTTTGGGAAATTTCGGTGAAGTCTAGATCAAAGCCAGTCTTTTAATATTCACGTGGCTGAACCAAACTACGGAAAGTTAACGTCAATACATTTCTACTCTTGGAAAGCTGGGCTCAAAACGGGAATGTATTATCTACGAACAAAGCCAGCTGCAAATGCAATTCAATTTACTGTAGACAAGCATAAATGTGCTACAGTGAAGAGCGGTCAAAATGAATCGGTTGAGGCAGGTGATGAAAACTTTAATTCATCTGAATTAGATCGGGAACGTAGAATGGCAGACATGGTGTGTTCACTTGAAAATAAGGATGCATGCATTTCATGTGGATCTTAGTCAAACAAGTTTTATATAATTTCAAATGTAAATTTATTTGATTATTCAATTATTTTTAAAATAAATGCTTAAGAGCAAAAACATTTACTAATTCATTTTAATTTTTATAATTATTGGTCTACTTGAACTATTGCTGAATTCCGAATGGCGATCAATTCGTTTAACCCGGTTCATCTGTAGAAAAATATTCGGAAAGGGATAAACAGACTCTCAAATAGGATCATTTGTTTCAAATAGGATCATTTGTTTCAAATGTTAATCACGGTGTAGAACAACCAAACCACTTATTTATTCGGTTATGAAAAATATATGTAAAACATATAAAAAAAACTGAACTTCAGCAACCTAATAATGCTGTTGTTTTTTTGGCAATATATAAAGTTACTAAAATAATTGACACAAGCTGATGGAATCGTTTCCGAATCCAAAATATTCATAAATAAGCATAAACATCTGTCCATATGAAAACCGAGATCTTGGAAAGATACAGATACTAAAACTAGTCAGAGGCTGTGTTGCAGATCAAGATTGATATCCTAAACGAATTGTGTGTTGAAAGACTAAAGTCCAACGATGGAAAATAGCATATCTACCTAAGTGTACCCGAAGCAGCGCGCGATTTTCTAGTCACTATCTGTTGCTATTGCGAATATGAGGTACAATCGAGGAGACACAATATTACAATATTCACAATTCCCCTTTTTTCCCTAAAGGTAAAATTATAGAAAGAATAGTTTGAAAAACCATAATTTTGACAAACGGAGTTTTAACCTGCGAACAGCCCCCGATTGTTATACATGGTTTCAACCAACTACGCCAATAAACAGCTAAATTGAATAAAAGTTATAAAACATAAAGTAAGCAACAATAGCAGATTCATAAGTTTTGTTCTCTGTTAGAACAATTTAAATTAAATTAAATTTTTTTTAAAAATATTTTAATATTCTTCGGTTACTGGTTTCTTGATTTGCTGAAAAAGTGAGTGTATTTTATTTAAAAATGATGGTGCAGTTAGATAGTTAGGTATTCATTAAAGCGACACAGACTTGTTTAGATACTTTTAAGAAAACAAACATATAAAGTTGGACGTTGTCATTTGTATGTTTCTTCTATTTGAAAAAAATTGAAAGATTGAGTTAAACTATATATTTTGAAATTGCTGAACTATCATGTAAACTTAACTGTCAGCAATGTTAAAAAAAAACAATTTTTTATTCCATTTTTCAGATGTATTCGAGGAACTATACCAGTATGTCAGTAAGGAGACAAAAAAGGCTTCGCCACTGGTTTCGGAGTATCATTATAATATTGTGAAAAAAATGCACACCGTTTAAATTCTGCCATTATTTATGATCGTGATTTTGGATACAACTATTTCGGATTTAAAACGCTTGAGCGTTCTTACTTGCTTAAAATTGATGGGAAAATTGCTGAACGTCCACAGCACATGTTAATGCGTGTATCAATTGGAATACATGGCGATGATATTGATTCCGCTATTGAAACTTATAACTTACTTTCAGAGCGGTTTTTCACTCATGCATCTCCAACTCTTTTCGCTGCTGCCACAAATCGTCCTCAATTATCATCATGCTTTCTTTTAACAATGACATCTGATTCCATAGAAGGTATCTTTAAAACTGTAGAACAGTGTGCAATGATCTCCAAGTCGGCAGGCGGCATTGGTCTTAATGTACATTGTATACGTGCCAAAGGCACTTCTATATGTGGTACGAATGGTACATCAAACGGCTTAGTACCCATGTTGAGGGTCTTTAATAACGTTGCCCGCTTTGTAGATCAGGGTGGTGGGAAAAGACCTGGTGCCTTTGCAATATATTTAGAACCATGGCATTCTGACATTTTTGAATTTTTGGACTTAAAGCGAAACACAGGAAAAGAGGAGCAACGGGCGCGTGATCTGTTTTATGCACTATGGATTCCGGATTTGTTTATGAAGCGTGTGGAAGCAAATGAGGATTGGTCTTTGATGTGTCCACATAAGTGTCCCGGTCTAGAAAATGTTTGGGGAGATAAATTTGAAGAACTTTACATCAAATATGAAAAAGAGGGACTAGCAAACCGCACTGTAAAATCCCAATCCTTATGGTTCGCAATAATTGAATCACAGGTGGAAACTGGAAATCCATACATGTTGTTTAAAGATTCTTGCAATAGAAAAAGTAACCAGCAGAATGTCGGAACTATTAAATGTAGTAACTTATGCACAGAAATTGTTGAATATTCGTCACCTGATGAAATTGCTGTTTGCAATTTGGCTTCGATTGCGCTTAATATGTTCGTGACGCCAGAAAAAACATATGACTTTAAAAAATTGAAAGAAGTCACCAAAATTGTGGCCAAAAATTTGAATAAAATAATAGATATCAACTATTATCCGTTGGCAGAGGCGAAAAATTCTAATTTGAGGCATCGTCCAATTGGTATCGGTGTTCAAGGACTAGCTGATGCATTAATTCTAATGAGATACCCATGCGAGAGTAAGGAAGCATGCTTATTAAATCAACAGATATTTGAAACAATTTATTTTGGAGCCTTAGAAGCTAGTTGCGGACTAGCTCAGAAGTATGGTCCATATGAGACTTATAATGGATGTCCAGCAAGTAAAGGTATTTTGCAGTACGACATGTGACTTATGGGATTGGGATACCCTTAAAAAAGCTATTAAAGAACACGGTATTCGAAACTCCTTGCTCGTGGCGCCTATGCCAACTGCTTCCACTGCACAAATCATGGGCAACAATGAATCGTTTGAGCCCTACACGACCAAAATATATACCAGACGTGTTTTGTCTGGTGAATTTCAAGTGGTTAATCATCACTTATTACGCGATTTAACAGAACTCGATCTATGGGATGATGGCATGAAAAATCAAATAATATCAAGTCGGGGATCCATTCAAAATATTCAAACTATTCCGCAAAATGTGCGTGACTTATATAAAACAGTTTGGGAAATTTCGGTGAAGTCTAGATCAAAGCCAGTCTTTTAATATTCACGTGGCTGAACCAAACTACGGAAAGTTAACGTCAATACATTTCTACTCTTGGAAAGCTGGGCTCAAAACGGGAATGTATTATCTACGAACAAAGCCAGCTGCAAATGCAATTCAATTTACTGTAGACAAGCATAAATGTGCTACAGTGAAGAGCGGTCAAAATGAATCGGTTGAGGCAGGTGATGAAAACTTTAATTCATCTGAATTAGATCGGGAACGTAGAATGGCAGACATGGTGTGTTCACTTGAAAATAAGGATGCATGCATTTCATGTGGATCTTAGTCAAACAAGTTTTATATAATTTCAAATGTAAATTTATTTGATTATTCAATTATTTTTAAAATAAATGCTTAAGAGCAAAAACATTTACTAATTCATTTTAATTTTTATAATTATTGGTCTACTTGAACTATTGCTGAATTCCGAATGGCGATCAATTCGTTTAACCCGGTTCATCTGTAGAAAAATATTCGGAAAGGGATAAACAGACTCTCAAATAGGATCATTTGTTTCAAATAGGATCATTTGTTTCAAATGTTAATCACGGTGTAGAACAACCAAACCACTTATTTATTCGGTTATGAAAAATATATGTAAAACATATAAAAAAAACTGAACTTCAGCAACCTAATAATGCTGTTGTTTTTTTGGCAATATATAAAGTTACTAAAATAATTGACACAAGCTGATGGAATCGTTTCCGAATCCAAAATATTCATAAATAAGCATAAACATCTGTCCATATGAAAACCGAGATCTTGGAAAGATACAGATACTAAAACTAGTCAGAGGCTGTGTTGCAGATCAAGATTGATATCCTAAACGAATTGTGTGTTGAAAGACTAAAGTCCAACGATGGAAAATAGCATATCTACCTAAGTGTACCCGAAGCAGCGCGCGATTTTCTAGTCACTATCTGTTGCTATTGCGAATATGAGGTACAATCGAGGAGACACAATATTACAATATTCACAATTCCCCTTTTTTCCCTAAAGGTAAAATTATAGAAAGAATAGTTTGAAAAACCATAATTTTGACAAACGGAGTTTTAACCTGCGAACAGCCCCCGATTGTTATACATGGTTTCAACCAACTACGCCAATAAACAGCTAAATTGAATAAAAGTTATAAAACATAAAGTAAGCAACAATAGCAGATTCATAAGTTTTGTTCTCTGTTAGAACAATTTAAATTAAATTAAATATTTTTTTTAAAAATATTTTAATATTCTTCGGTTACTGGTTTCTTGATTTGCTGAAAAAGTGAGTGTATTTTATTTAAAAATGATGGTGCAGTTAGATAGTTAGGTATTCATTAAAGCGACACAGACTTGTTTAGATACTTTTAAGAAAACAAACATATAAAGTTGGACGTTGTCATTTGTATGTTCCTTCTATTTGAAAAAAATTGAAAGATTGAGTTAAACTATATATTTTGAAATTGCTGAACTATCATGTAAACTTAACTGTCAGCAATGTTAAAAAAAAACAATTTTTTATTCCATTTTTCAGATGTATTCGAGGAACTATACCAGTATGTCAGTAAGGAGACAAAAAAGGCTTCGCCACTGGTTTCGGAGTATCATTATAATATTGTGAAAAAAATGCACACCGTTTAAACTCTGCCATTATTTATGATCGTGATTTTGGATACAACTATTTCGGATTTAAAACGCTTGAGCGTTCTTACTTGCTTAAAATTGATGGGAAAATTGCTGAACGTCCACAGCACATGTTAATGCGTGTATCAATTGGAATACATGGCGATGATATTGATTCCGCTATTGAAACTTATAACTTACTTTCAGAGCGGTTTTTCACTCATGCATCTCCAACTCTTTTCGCTGCTGCCACAAATCGTCCTCAATTATCATCATGCTTTCTTTTAACAATGACATCTGATTCCATAGAAGGTATCTTTAAAACTGTAGAACAGTGTGCAATGATCTCCAAGTCGGCAGGCGGCATTGGTCTTAATGTACATTGTATACGTGCCAAAGGCACTTCTATATGTGGTACGAATGGTACATCAAACGGCTTAGTACCCATGTTGAGGGTCTTTAATAACGTTGCCCGCTATGTAGATCAGGGTGGTGGGAAAAGACCTGGTGCCTTTGCAATATATTTAGAACCATGGCATTCTGACATTTTTGAATTTTTGGACTTAAAGCGAAACACAGGAAAAGAGGAGCAACGGGCGCGTGATCTGTTTTATGCACTATGGATTCCGGATTTGTTTATGAAGCGTGTGGAAGCAAATGAGGATTGGTCTTTGATGTGTCCACATAAGTGTCCCGGTCTAGAAAATGTTTGGGGAGATAAATTTGAAGAACTTTACATCAAATATGAAAAAGAGGGACTAGCAAACCGCACTGTAAAATCCCAATCCTTATGGTTCGCAATAATTGAATCACAGGTGGAAACTGGAAATCCATACATGTTTTTAAAGATTCTTGCAATAGAAAAAGTAACCAGCAGAATGTCGGAACTATTAAATGTAGTAACTTATGCACAGAAATTGTTGAATATTCGTCACCTGATGAAATTGCTGTTTGCAATTTGGCTTCGATTGCGCTTAATATGTTCGTGACGCCAGAAAAAACATATGACTTTAAAAAATTGAAAGAAGTCACCAAAATTGTGGCCAAAAATTTGAATAAAATAATAGATATCAACTATTATCCGTTGGCAGAGGCGAAAAATTCTAATTTGAGGCATCGTCCAATTGGTATCGGTGTTCAAGGACTAGCTGATGCATTAATTCTAATGAGATACCCATGCGAGAGTAAGGAAGCATGCTTATTAAATCAACAGATATTTGAAACAATTTATTTTGGAGCCTTAGAAGCTAGTTGCGGACTAGCTCAGAAGTATGGTCCATATGAGACTTATAATGGATGTCCAGCAAGTAAAGGTATTTTGCAGTACGACATGTGACTTATGGGATTGGGATACCCTTAAAAAAGCTATTAAAGAACACGGTATTCGAAACTCCTTGCTCGTGGCGCCTATGCCAACTGCTTCCACTGCACAAATCATGGGCAACAATGAATCGTTTGAGCCCTACACGACCAATATATATACCAGACGTGTTTTGTCTGGTGAATTTCAAGTGGTTAATCATCACTTATTACGCGATTTAACAGAACTCGATCTATGGGATGATGGCATGAAAAATCAAATAATATCAAGTCGGGGATCCATTCAAAATATTCAAACTATTCCGCAAAATGTGCGTGACTTATATAAAACAGTTTGGGAAATTTCGGTGAAGTCTAGATCAAAGCCAGTCTTTTAATATTCACGTGGCTGAACCAAACTACGGAAAGTTAACGTCAATACATTTCTACTCTTGGAAAGCTGGGCTCAAAACGGGAATGTATTATCTACGAACAAAGCCAGCTGCAAATGCAATTCAATTTACTGTAGACAAGCATAAATGTGCTACAGTGAAGAGCGGTCAAAATGAATCGGTTGAGGCAGGTGATGAAAACTTTAATTCATCTGAATTAGATCGGGAACGTAGAATGGCAGACATGGTGTGTTCACTTGAAAATAAGGATGCATGCATTTCATGTGGATCTTAGTCAAACAAGTTTTATATAATTTCAAATGTAAATTTATTTGATTATTCAATTATTTTTAAAATAAATGCTTAAGAGCAAAAACATTTACTAATTCATTTTAATTTTTATAATTATTGGTCTACTTGAACTATTGCTGAATTCCGAATGGCGATCAATTCGTTTAACCCGGTTCATCTGTAGAAAAATATTCGGAAAGGGATAAACAGACTCTCAAATAGGATCATTTGTTTCAAATAGGATCATTTGTTTCAAATGTTAATCACGGTGTAGAACAACCAAACCACTTATTTATTCGGTTATGAAAAATATATGTAAAACATATAAAAAAAACTGAACTTCAGCAACCTAATAATGCTGTTGTTTTTTTGGCAATATATAAAGTTACTAAAATAATTGACACAAGCTGATGGAATCGTTTCCGAATCCAAAATATTCATAAATAAGCATAAACATCTGTCCATATGAAAACCGAGATCTTGGAAAGATACAGATACTAAAACTAGTCAGAGGCTGTGTTGCAGATCAAGATTGATATCCTAAACGAATTGTGTGTTGAAAGACTAAAGTCCAACGATGGAAAATAGCATATCTACCTAAGTGTACCCGAAGCAGCGCGCGATTTTCTAGTCACTATCTGTTGCTATTGCGAATATGAGGTACAATCGAGGAGACACAATATTACAATATTCACAATTCCCCTTTTTTCCCTAAAGGTAAAATTATAGAAAGAATAGTTTGAAAAACCATAATTTTGACAAACGGAGTTTTAACCTGCGAACAGCCCCCGATTGTTATACATGGTTTCAACCAACTACGCCAATAAACAGCTAAATTGAATAAAAGTTATAAAACATAAAGTAAGCAACAATAGCAGATTCATAAGTTTTGTTCTCTGTTAGAACAATTTAAATTAAATTAAATTTTTTTTTTAAAAATATTTTAATATTCTTCGGTTACTGGTTTCTTGATTTGCTGAAAAAGTGAGTGTATTTTATTTAAAAATGATGGTGCAGTTAGATAGTTAGGTATTCATTAAAGCGACACAGACTTGTTTAGATACTTTTAAGAAAACAAACATATAAAGTTGGACGTTGTCATTTGTATGTTTCTTCTATTTGAAAAAAATTGAAAGATTGAGTTAAACTATATATTTTGAAATTGCTGAACTATCATGTAAACTTAACTGTCAGCAATGTTAAAAAAAAACAATTTTTTATTCCATTTTTCAGATGTATTCGAGGAACTATACCAGTATGTCAGTAAGGAGACAAAAAAGGCTTCGCCACTGGTTTCGGAGTATCATTATAATATTGTGAAAAAAATGCACACCGTTTAAATTCTGCCATTATTTATGATCGTGATTTTGGATACAACTATTTCGGATTTAAAACGCTTGAGCGTTCTTACTTGCTTAAAATTGATGGGAAAATTGCTGAACGTCCACAGCACATGTTAATGCGTGTATCAATTGGAATACATGGCGATGATATTGATTCCGCTATTGAAACTTATAACTTACTTTCAGAGCGGTTTTTCACTCATGCATCTCCAACTCTTTTCGCTGCTGCCACAAATCGTCCTCAATTATCATCATGCTTTCTTTTAACAATGACATCTGATTCCATAGAAGGTATCTTTAAAACTGTAGAACAGTGTGCAATGATCTCCAAGTCGGCAGGCGGCATTGGTCTTAATGTACATTGTATACGTGCCAAAGGCACTTCTATATGTGGTACGAATGGTACATCAAACGGCTTAGTACCCATGTTGAGGGTCTTTAATAACGTTGCCCGCTTTGTAGATCAGGGTGGTGGGAAAAGACCTGGTGCCTTTGCAATATATTTAGAACCATGGCATTCTGACATTTTTGAATTTTTGGACTTAAAGCGAAACACAGGAAAAGAGGAGCAACGGGCGCGTGATCTGTTTTATGCACTATGGATTCCGGATTTGTTTATGAAGCGTGTGGAAGCAAATGAGGATTGGTCTTTGATGTGTCCACATAAGTGTCCCGGTCTAGAAAATGTTTGGGGAGATAAATTTGAAGAACTTTACATCAAATATGAAAAAGAGGGACTAGCAAACCGCACTGTAAAATCCCAATCCTTATGGTTCGCAATAATTGAATCACAGGTGGAAACTGGAAATCCATACATGTTGTTTAAAGATTCTTGCAATAGAAAAAGTAACCAGCAGAATGTCGGAACTATTAAATGTAGTAACTTATGCACAGAAATTGTTGAATATTCGTCACCTGATGAAATTGCTGTTTGCAATTTGGCTTCGATTGCGCTTAATATGTTCGTGACGCCAGAAAAAACATATGACTTTAAAAAATTGAAAGAAGTCACCAAAATTGTGGCCAAAAATTTGAATAAAATAATAGATATCAACTATTATCCGTTGGCAGAGGCGAAAAATTCTAATTTGAGGCATCGTCCAATTGGTATCGGTGTTCAAGGACTAGCTGATGCATTAATTCTAATGAGATACCCATGCGAGAGTAAGGAAGCATGCTTATTAAATCAACAGATATTTGAAACAATTTATTTTGGAGCCTTAGAAGCTAGTTGCGGACTAGCTCAGAAGTATGGTCCATATGAGACTTATAATGGATGTCCAGCAAGTAAAGGTATTTTGCAGTACGACATGTGACTTATGGGATTGGGATACCCTTAAAAAAGCTATTAAAGAACACGGTATTCGAAACTCCTTGCTCGTGGCGCCTATGCCAACTGCTTCCACTGCACAAATCATGGGCAACAATGAATCGTTTGAGCCCTACACGACCAAAATATATACCAGACGTGTTTTGTCTGGTGAATTTCAAGTGGTTAATCATCACTTATTACGCGATTTAACAGAACTCGATCTATGGGATGATGGCATGAAAAATCAAATAATATCAAGTCGGGGATCCATTCAAAATATTCAAACTATTCCGCAAAATGTGCGTGACTTATATAAAACAGTTTGGGAAATTTCGGTGAAGTCTAGATCAAAGCCAGTCTTTTAATATTCACGTGGCTGAACCAAACTACGGAAAGTTAACGTCAATACATTTCTACTCTTGGAAAGCTGGGCTCAAAACGGGAATGTATTATCTACGAACAAAGCCAGCTGCAAATGCAATTCAATTTACTGTAGACAAGCATAAATGTGCTACAGTGAAGAGCGGTCAAAATGAATCGGTTGAGGCAGGTGATGAAAACTTTAATTCATCTGAATTAGATCGGGAACGTAGAATGGCAGACATGGTGTGTTCACTTGAAAATAAGGATGCATGCATTTCATGTGGATCTTAGTCAAACAAGTTTTATATAATTTCAAATGTAAATTTATTTGATTATTCAATTATTTTTAAAATAAATGCTTAAGAGCAAAAACATTTACTAATTCATTTTAATTTTTATAATTATTGGTCTACTTGAACTATTGCTGAATTCCGAATGGCGATCAATTCGTTTAACCCGGTTCATCTGTAGAAAAATATTCGGAAAGGGATAAACAGACTCTCAAATAGGATCATTTGTTTCAAATAGGATCATTTGTTTCAAATGTTAATCACGGTGTAGAACAACCAAACCACTTATTTATTCGGTTATGAAAAATATATGTAAAACATATAAAAAAAACTGAACTTCAGCAACCTAATAATGCTGTTGTTTTTTTGGCAATATATAAAGTTACTAAAATAATTGACACAAGCTGATGGAATCCGCCATGAGTCCTAATGTAACATGAGCATTAGGTTTGGTCCCCAGAAATCCTTGCGTCTGTTAAGATACCCTATTGTATGGTATGGTTCCTACGCTAATAAATACATATATACACAAAAAAAAAAAAAAAAAAAAAAAAAATATGAAAACCGAGATCTTGGAAAGATACAGATACTAAAACTAGTCAGAGGCTGTGTTGCAGATCAAGATTGATATCCTAAACGAATTGTGTGTTGAAAGACTAAAGTCCAACGATGGAAAATAGCATATCTACCTAAGTGTACCCGAAGCAGCGCGCGATTTTCTAGTCACTATCTGTTGCTATTGCGAATATGAGGTACAATCGAGGAGACACAATATTACAATATTCACAATTCCCCTTTTTTCCCTAAAGGTAAAATTATAGAAAGAATAGTTTGAAAAACCATAATTTTGACAAACGGAGTTTTAACCTGCGAACAGCCCCCGATTGTTATACATGGTTTCAACCAACTACGCCAATAAACAGCTAAATTGAATAAAAGTTATAAAACATAAAGTAAGCAACAATAGCAGATTCATAAGTTTTGTTCTCTGTTAGAACAATTTAAATTAAATTAAATTTTTTTTTTAAAAATATTTTAATATTCTTCGGTTACTGGTTTCTTGATTTGCTGAAAAAGTGAGTGTATTTTATTTAAAAATGATGGTGCAGTTAGATAGTTAGGTATTCATTAAAGCGACACAGACTTGTTTAGATACTTTTAAGAAAACAAACATATAAAGTTGGACGTTGTCATTTGTATGTTTCTTCTATTTGAAAAAAATTGAAAGATTGAGTTAAACTATATATTTTGAAATTGCTGAACTATCATGTAAACTTAACTGTCAGCAATGTTAAAAAAAAACAATTTTTTATTCCATTTTTCAGATGTATTCGAGGAACTATACCAGTATGTCAGTAAGGAGACAAAAAAGGCTTCGCCACTGGTTTCGGAGTATCATTATAATATTGTGAAAAAAATGCACACCGTTTAAACTCTGCCATTATTTATGATCGTGATTTTGGATACAACTATTTCGGATTTAAAACGCTTGAGCGTTCTTACTTGCTTAAAATTGATGGGAAAATTGCTGAACGTCCACAGCACATGTTAATGCGTGTATCAATTGGAATACATGGCGATGATATTGATTCCGCTATTGAAACTTATAACTTACTTTCAGAGCGGTTTTTCACTCATGCATCTCCAACTCTTTTCGCTGCTGCCACAAATCGTCCTCAATTATCATCATGCTTTCTTTTAACAATGACATCTGATTCCATAGAAGGTATCTTTAAAACTGTAGAACAGTGTGCAATGATCTCCAAGTCGGCAGGCGGCATTGGTCTTAATGTACACTGTATACGTGCCAAAGGCACTTCTATATGTGGTACGAATGGTACATCAAACGGCTTAGTACCCATGTTGAGGGTCTTTAATAACGTTGCCGGCTATGTAGATCAGGGTGGTGGGAAAAGACCTGGTGCCTTTGCAATATATTTAGAACCATGGCATTCTGACATTTTTGAATTTTTGGACTTAAAGCGAAACACAGGAAAAGAGGAGCAACGGGCGCGTGATCTGTTTTATGCACTATGGATTCCGGATTTGTTTATGAAGCGTGTGGAAGCAAATGAGGATTGGTCTTTGATGTGTCCACATAAGTGTCCCGGTCTAGAAAATGTTTGGGGAGATAAATTTGAAGAACTTTACATCAAATATGAAAAAGAGGGACTAGCAAACCGCACTGTAAAATCCCAATCCTTATGGTTCGCAATAATTGAATCACAGGTGGAAACTGGAAATCCATACATGTTGTTTAAAGATTCTTGCAATAGAAAAAGTAACCAGCAGAATGTCGGAACTATTAAATGTAGTAACTTATGCACAGAAATTGTTGAATATTCGTCACCTGATGAAATTGCTGTTTGCAATTTGGCTTCGATTGCGCTTAATATGTTCGTGACGCCAGAAAAAACATATGACTTTAAAAAATTGAAAGAAGTCACCAAAATTGTGGCCAAAAATTTGAATAAAATAATAGATATCAACTATTATCCGTTGGCAGAGGCGAAAAATTCTAATTTGAGGCATCGTCCAATTGGTATCGGTGTTCAAGGACTAGCTGATGCATTAATTCTAATGAGATACCCATGCGAGAGTAAGGAAGCATGCTTATTAAATCAACAGATATTTGAAACAATTTATTTTGGAGCCTTAGAAGCTAGTTGCGGACTAGCTCAGAAGTATGGTCCATATGAGACTTATAATGGATGTCCAGCAAGTAAAGGTATTTTGCAGTACGACATGTGACTTATGGGATTGGGATACCCTTAAAAAAGCTATTAAAGAACACGGTATTCGAAACTCCTTGCTCGTGGCGCCTATGCCAACTGCTTCCACTGCACAAATCATGGGCAACAATGAATCGTTTGAGCCCTACACGACCAAAATATATACCAGACGTGTTTTGTCTGGTGAATTTCAAGTGGTTAATCATCACTTATTACGCGATTTAACAGAACTCGATCTATGGGATGATGGCATGAAAAATCAAATAATATCAAGTCGGGGATCCATTCAAAATATTCAAACTATTCCGCAAAATGTGCGTGACTTATATAAAACAGTTTGGGAAATTTCGGTGAAGTCTAGATCAAAGCCAGTCTTTTAATATTCACGTGGCTGAACCAAACTACGGAAAGTTAACGTCAATACATTTCTACTCTTGGAAAGCTGGGCTCAAAACGGGAATGTATTATCTACGAACAAAGCCAGCTGCAAATGCAATTCAATTCACTGTAGACAAGCATAAATGTGCTACAGTGAAGAGCGGTCAAAATGAATCGGTTGAGGCAGGTGATGAAAACTTTAATTCATCTGAATTAGATCGGGAACGTAGAATGGCAGACATGGTGTGTTCACTTGAAAATAAGGATGCATGCATTTCATGTGGATCTTAGTCAAACAAGTTTTATATAATTTCAAATGTAAATTTATTTGATTATTCAATTATTTTTAAAATAAATGCTTAAGAGCAAAAACATTTACTAATTCATTTTAATTTTTATAATTATTGGTCTACTTGAACTATTGCTGAATTCCGAATGGCGATCAATTCGTTTAACCCGGTTCATCTGTAGAAAAATATTCGGAAAGGGATAAACAGACTCTCAAATAGGATCATTTGTTTCAAATAGGATCATTTGTTTCAAATGTTAATCACGGTGTAGAACAACCAAACCACTTATTTATTCGGTTATGAAAAATATATGTAAAACATATAAAAAAAACTGAACTTCAGCAACCTAATAATGCTGTTGTTTTTTTGGCAATATATAAAGTTACTAAAATAATTGACACAAGCTGATGGAATCCGCCATGAGTCCTAATGTAACATGAGCATTAGGTTTGGTCCCCAGAAATCCTTGCGTCTGTTAAGATACCCTATTGTATGGTATGGTTCCTACGCTAATAAATACATATATACACAAAAAAAAAAAAAAAAAAAAAAAATATGAAAACCGAGATCTTGGAAAGATACAGATACTAAAACTAGTCAGAGGCTGTGTTGCAGATCAAGATTGATATCCTAAACGAATTGTGTGTTGAAAGACTAAAGTCCAACGATGGAAAATAGCATATCTACCTAAGTGTACCCGAAGCAGCGCGCGATTTTCTAGTCACTATCTGTTGCTATTGCGAATATGAGGTACAATCGAGGAGACACAATATTACAATATTCACAATTCCCCTTTTTTCCCTAAAGGTAAAATTATAGAAAGAATAGTTTGAAAAACCATAATTTTGACAAACGGAGTTTTAACCTGCGAACAGCCCCCGATTGTTATACATGGTTTCAACCAACTACGCCAATAAACAGCTAAATTGAATAAAAGTTATAAAACATAAAGTAAGCAACAATAGCAGATTCATAAGTTTTGTTCTCTGTTAGAACAATTTAAATTAAATTAAATTTTTTTTTTAAAAATATTTTAATATTCTTCGGTTACTGGTTTCTTGATTTGCTGAAAAAGTGAGTGTATTTTATTTAAAAATGATGGTGCAGTTAGATAGTTAGGTATTCATTAAAGCGACACAGACTTGTTTAGATACTTTTAAGAAAACAAACATATAAAGTTGGACGTTGTCATTTGTATGTTTCTTCTATTTGAAAAAAATTGAAAGATTGAGTTAAACTATATATTTTGAAATTGCTGAACTATCATGTAAACTTAACTGTCAGCAATGTTAAAAAAAAACAATTTTTTATTCCATTTTTCAGATGTATTCGAGGAACTATACCAGTATGTCAGTAAGGAGACAAAAAAGGCTTCGCCACTGGTTTCGGAGTATCATTATAATATTGTGAAAAAAATGCACACCGTTTAAACTCTGCCATTATTTATGATCGTGATTTTGGATACAACTATTTCGGATTTAAAACGCTTGAGCGTTCTTACTTGCTTAAAATTGATGGGAAAATTGCTGAACGTCCACAGCACATGTTAATGCGTGTATCAATTGGAATACATGGCGATGATATTGATTCCGCTATTGAAACTTATAACTTACTTTCAGAGCGGTTTTTCACTCATGCATCTCGAACTCTTTTCGCTGCTGCCACAAATCGTCCTCAATTATCATCATGCTTTCTTTTAACAATGACATCTGATTCCATAGAAGGTATCTTTAAAACTGTAGAACAGTGTGCAATGATCTCCAAGTCGGCAGGCGGCATTGGTCTTAATGTACATTGTATACGTGCCAAAGGCTCTTCTATATGTGGTACGAATGGTACATCAAACGGCTTAGTACCCATGTTAAGGGTCTTTAATAACGTTGCCCGCTAAGTAGATTAGGGTGGTGGGAAAAGACCTGGTGCCTTTGCCACATATTTAGAGTGTTTTCTGAGCCTGAGAACAAATATCTATATATCTTGCCGTGTGTGGAAAGACACTAAAAGTTATTTGGTTCAAAAAAGCGTACGAGTCGTTGAAGTGAACTAATTTAATTACATTTGCAGACTGAAAGAAGATGTAGAAAGCATTTGTGCAACATCAATATATGCGATCGAGCTTTCGTTTTCGAATTTTAAGTAGTTATGATCAATAATATGAAGTTCATTTGAATAACATTTCTGTTGCCGTGCAAGCTTATGAGAAGCCCTCGCGGCAAGCTGCCTCTGTTAATCGAATGATTTAGCAAGAAAACGGTGATACCCAAACAAAAGAGAAATAAAGACGAGGCCATGGAAAATTACTGCAAGTACAGCAGAGTGATCATTAAACAGCAGAGGGCAGTTGTCAGCAGCGGAGTTTGTCACGCGTTTTTTAATTAGCCATTATTTTACCTATTACGATTTGCTATTAAAAATATTCTTATAAATATAATTTGTAACGAAAGTAAAAATAAAAGAATTCAAGAAGAGTATTAATACGCGATACGTGATAAAGTGATATAATATTAATTCAAAAAAGGTGCGAAACGACGAACAGCAACATTTTAAAAACGCTGATTTTGTAGTTACCATCGAACTGCAGAATTACATCGATTAACGACAACTGCTAAGACGTGGACGTGAGGAGATCGTGGAAGTCAAGCAAGTCAAGGCATTCGCCCGTAACGGAGAGACCGCAGGAAGGAGCAATATGCATTCAACTATGGAAATTGGTAGCGGTGGCTTTTGGAATCGACCAACCGTTATAAGAGCTAAAAAGCAGCCACCGCGGAGAACAATACATGGAGTGTATGGACAGACTAGCAATTTGGGATTCAACGGTCCTGAGAAGAATATCGGAATGCCAAACAACGGGATCTCACCAACGCCAGGAGTCTATACAACTCAACGTAGATCGCAAAATCATAGCACCATGGCAAGTTGCCAAGGTTGGGTACCCGATTCAGCGATGTTTCCAAACGGAATGAATTCAAACAGCGATCTGTCACAGATTGCTACACTGCAAGTAATATATAAAGACTTACCATATTTTCCAGGTGACCTAACAAAGTGGCCTATGTTTATTGTGAAATATAAGCAATCAACCGAACGCTGTGGTTTCAGCGATCAGGAGAACCTAATTCGGTTGCAGAAATGTTTGAAGGCGAGCAGCAAGTTTCCAAAACATAGACGCATGGTACACAACGACGCTCGTGCAGTTACAGCATTGGCGTGTCGTATATGCGCAGCAGCTCACAAATTAGAACAATGTAAGCAATTTTTGTCTCTTGCAGTGAAAAAGAGATGGCTGTTCTTGAAGGAGGGCAAACTGTGCTGAAGATGATGCTCAACATGATTCAAATCGGGATTCTAACAGCGGAATTAGAAGTCAAGAGGAGACTGCAACTATTCTACATACGGGGCATAACGATAAAGCGCTTTTTCGGTATGTTCCTGTAACATTGTATGGTCCTCAAAGAGAGGTGCAAACGTTTGCGCTCATCATGAAGGCTCGGCGTGCACGCTAATGTAGGCAAATATAACAGAAAAACTAGGAGTGCACTGGTGACATCATACAAAAAGATGGTAACCTAGCCATCGCATCACGTGACAGGATGGCTCACAAATACAAACTAAAGAACGTTCGGACAATAACAAGTCTGGAGTTGCCAGTTCAAACATACTTTTCTCACTTTATCGAAGTCGGTCGTGTTTTTTTGCGCTCTCGCTTTTAATAATTTGCATTATTTTATCTGCTATTAAAAACTTCTTTTGTGCTTCTATAATTATCGATCAAGTTGCATGAAAAGTATATTCGACGACCGCTAATTTTTATTTGTTCTTAAACATTTAATCAAAGCTATCATTAAATTTTATTTTACTAAACAACAAAAAAAATCAGCTTTGTTGTTGTGTCTGCATACTATGATTTCGTGTTTCTGATCTCTTTTACTTACATTCGCGCTCTCGCGTACTCAGTAGTGCTGTTGCTTGTGCAGTGCTTGCTCTCGCGCTATTACATTGCACGCGTTGTATCAATTTTTTGTTGTTGTGTGTTTATCTCAACTCTTAATTGTTTCTCTCTTTTTTCAAGTGCATAACATTGCATCTTTAACCTTTGTGCTACCTTGTATTTCTTATACGCTTTTTTTTTTTGCTTCTTATTGCAATTTGCCCTTTACTTTTCTTTAAAAAAAAATAATAATAATAATTAGTAAATAATGTTAGTCTGCTCATTTAAACAGTGTGACAATGTTATGCACGTTAAATGTGCTGAAATGGGGGGTGGGGCCTGAAATGGAGTTGTGAAGCGTGCCGGGACGTTAAAATGGAAATGCGTATATTTATGCGGCGGACTAGGGAGGGATTTAGAACTTTGTCGGCTGGCATTCTAAAGCTTCGGGAAGAGTTTTCGACTCTGGAAACTCAGTTTAATAGTTATAAATTATTACTATCAACATTTCTTCCCTGATCCACCAGCACCTCTACTTCTAACGGCTCCGTCTTCAGGTAACAAACCAATAACCCCGAATTCTCAGCACCTGATATCGTTTAGGAGTCCAAATTGGCTGCAGGTGCGGACACTATTGCTATTTCCCCTGGCAATCCTGTCTCACATACTGATGCGATATCGGGTGTAGTGTCCGATATGTCCGGGCAAACATCCTCTTCTAGAGATGTTCGCAATAAAATAGTAACAAGGGAGGGTTCTCAAGGCGTTATCTGCCGCAGTAGCAAAGTTTGTGCCTGCTGCTGCGGTTGGTGCCTTCGTTTCTTGTCGGTATTCCACCAAAAAAGCAAACTTTTGTTTCGAGGCTAGATCCCAACACTACATCAGATGATGTCATAGCCCATATACGGGAAAAAATCGTAGTGCCTAACATCGCAGTGGAAAAGTTTAAGATTTTATATTCCCGTAACATTTTGTCTTTTAAACTTAGTGTTCCGTCTATTTTTTTTGACCAAATATGTTATAAAGATTTTTGGCCGGAACACTTAATAGTAAAGGAGTATATAGCTAAGAAGAGGAAAATCGGCTTCCGATTCGCTTACCTGCCGCACCAAGTAGCACCAATCCTCCCCTACCTTCAGGCACGTCAGTACCCACTGGCGGGTCAAAAAACTAATTTTGTCCCTTGTTCTGGCCTATCAGAATGTTAGAGGACTAAAATCTAAACTTTCTAAACTCTAAGTAGATAGTCTTTCTTTTGACTTTCATACTCTGGCTTTTACTGAAACATGGCTAAAGCCATATTTTTCCATAATATTTTCTACTTGTAGATACGTCCGAACATTCAGAAATGGAGGCGGCGTTTTAATTGCTGTCAACTCAGCCCTTCCCTCTGAATTAGTTACCTT
>JBAMCD010000005.1:0-12898 GCA_037075365.1 Drosophila emarginata
CGTATGAGTTATTGAAGTTAAGCCCTATTCTTGACCGATCGTTCCTATGGGAGCTATATGATACAGTGAACCGATTCTGATAAACCTTGGTGACTGTGTTAGGGAGTATATAAAACAAACAAACACCAAATTTCGTGATACTCAAATGAAAAACATATGAGTTATTGAAGTTAAGCCCTATTCTTGACCGATCGTTCCTATGGAAGCTATATGACACAGTGAACCGATTCTGATACACCTTGGTGACTGTGTTAGGGAGTATATAAAACACACAAACACCAAATTTCGTGATACTCAAATGAAAAACAAATGAGTTATTGATGTTAAGCCCTATTCTTGACCGATCGTTCCTATGGGAGCTATATGATACAGTGAACCGATTCTGATATACCTGGGTGACTGTGTTAGGGAGTATATAAAACAAACAAACACCAAATTTCGTGATACTCAAATGAAATCAACTGAGTTACTAATGTTAAGCCCTATTCTTGACCGATCGTTCCTATGGAAGCTATATAATATAGTCAACCGATTGTGATAAACCTTGGTGACTGTATTTGGGAGTATATAAAACACACAAACACCAAATTTCGTGATACTCAAATGAAAAACAATTGAGTTATTGATGTTAAGCTCTATTCTTGACCGATCGTTCCTATGGAAGCTATATGACACAGTGAACCGATTCTGATACATCTTGGTGACTGTGTTAGGGAGTATATAAAACACACAAACACCAAATTTCGTGGTGCTCAAATGAAGAACATATGAGTTATTGAAGTTAAGCCCTATTCTTGACCGATCGTTTCTATGGAAGCTATATGATATAGTCAACCGATTGTGATAAACCTTGGTGACTGTGTTAGGGAGTATATAAAACACACAAACACCAAATTTCGTGATACTCAAATGAAAAACAATTGAGTTATTGATGTTAAGCCCTATTCTTGACCGATCGTTCCTATGGGAGCTATATAATATAGTCAACCGATTGTGATAAACCTTGGTGACTGTGTTAGGGAGTATATAAAACAAACAAACACCAAATTTCGTGATACTCAAATGAAAATCAACTGAGTTACTAATGTTAAGTCCTATTCTTGACCGATCGTTCCTATGGGAGCTATATAATATAGTCAACCGATTGTGATAAACCTTGGTGACTGTATTTGGGAGTATATAAAACACACAAACACCAAATTTCGTGATACTCAAATGAAAAACAATTGAGTTATTAATGTTAAGCCCTATTCTTGACCGATCGTTCCTATGGAAGCTATATGACACAGTGAACCGATTCTGATACATCTTGGTGACTGTGTTAGGGAGTATATAAAACACACAAACACCAAATTTCGTGATGCTCAAATGAAAAACAAATGAGTTATTGAAGTTAAGCCCTATTCTTGACCGATCGTTCCTATGGGAGCTATATAATATAGTCAACCGATTGTGATAAACCTTGGTGACTGTGTTTGGGAGTATATAAAACACACAAACACCAAATTTCGTGATACTCAAATGAAAATCAACTGAGTTACTAATGTTAAGCCCTATTCTTGACCGATCGTTCCTATGGAAGCTATATGACACAGTGAACCGATTCTGATACATCTTGGTGACTGTGTTAGGGAGTATATAAAACACACAAACACCAAATTTCGTGGTGCTCAAATGAAGAACATATGAGTTATTGAAGTTAAGCCCTATTCTTGACCGATCGTTCCTATGGGAGCTATATGATATAGTCAACCGATTGTGATAAACCTTGGTGACTGTGTTAGGGAGTATATAAAACAAACAAACACCAAATTTCGTGATACTCAAATGAAAAACAATTGAGTTATTGATGTTAAGCCCTATTCTTGACCGATCGTTCCTATGGGAGCTATATGACACAGTGAACCGATTCTGATATACCTGGGTGACTGTGTTAGGGAGTATATAAAACACACAAACACCAAATTTCGTGGTACTCAAATGAAGAACATATGAGTTATTGAAGTTAAGCCCTATTCTTGACCGATCGTTCCTATGGGAGCTATATGATACAGTGAACCGATTCTGATATACCTGGGTGACTGTGTTAGGGAGTATATAAAACAAACAAACACCAAATTTCGTGATACTCAAATGAAAATCAACTGAGTTACTAATGTTAAGCCCTATTCTTGACCGATCGTTCCTATGGAAGCTATATGAGACAGTGAACCGATTGTGATAAACCTTGGTGACTGTATTTGGGAGTATATAAAACACACAAACACCAAATTTCGTGATACTCAAATGAAAAACAATTGAGTTATTGATGTTAAGCTCTATTCTTGACCGATCGTTCCTATGGAAGCTATATGACACAGTGAACCGATTCTGATACATCTTGGTGACTGTGTTAGGGAGTATATAAAACACACAAACACCAAATTTCGTGGTGCTCAAATGAAGAACATATGAGTTATTGAAGTTAAGCCCTATTCTTGACCGATCGTTTCTATGGAAGCTATATGATATAGTCAACCGATTGTGATAAACCTTGGTGACTGTGTTAGGGAGTATATAAAACACACAAACACCAAATTTCGTGATACTCAAATGAAAAACAATTGAGTTATTGATGTTAAGCCCTATTCTTGACCGATCGTTCCTATGGGAGCTATATGACACAGTGAACCGATTCTGATATACCTGGGTGACTGTGTTAGGGAGTATATAAAACAAACAAACACCAAATTTCGTGATACTCAAATGAAAATCAACTGAGTTATTAATGTTAAGCCCTATTCTTGACCGATCGTTCCTATGGGAGCTATATGACACAGTGAACCGATTGTGATAAACCTAGGTGACTGTGTTAGGGAGTATATAAAACACACAAACACCAAATTTCGTGATACTCAAATGAAAAACCATAGAGTTATTGATGTTAAGCCCTATTCTTGACCGATCGTTCCTATGGAAGCTATATGACACAGTGAACCGATTCTGATAAACCTAGGTGACTGTGTTAGGGAGGATATAAAACACACAAACACCAAATTTCGTGATACTAAAATGAAAAACCACAGAGTTATTGATGTTAAGCCCTATTCTTGACCGATCGTTCCTATGTAAGCTATATGACACAGTGAACCGATTCTGATAAGCCTAGGTGACTGTGTTAGGGAGTATATAAAACACACAAGCACCAAATTTCGTGATACTCAATTGAAAAACCATAGAGTTATTGATGTTAAGCTGTATTCTTGACCGATCGTTCCTATGGGAGCTATATGATATAGTCAACCGATTATGATAAAACTTAGTGACTTTGTTAACGAGCAAAGAAAACACACAAGCACCAAATTTCGTGATACTCAAATGAAAAACAATTGAGTTATTGATGTTAAGCCTATGGGAGCTATATGACACAGTGAACCGATTCTGATATACCTTGGTGACTGTGTTAGGGAGTATATAAAACAAACAAACACCAAATTTCGTGATACTCAAATGAAAATCAACTGAGTTACTAATGTTAAGCTCTATTCTTGACCGATCGTTCCTATGGGAGCTATATAATATAGTCAACCGATTCCTATAAAACGTGGTGAATTTGCTAGGGAGTACATAAAATACACAAACACCAAATTTCGTGATACTCAAATGAAGAACATATGAGTTATTGAAGTTAAGCTCTATTCTTGACCGCTCGTTCCTATGGAAGCTATATGACACAGTGAACCGATTCTGATACATCTTGGTGACTGTGTTAGGGAGTATATAAAACACACAAACACCAAATTTCGTGGTACTCAAATGAAGAACATATGAGTTATTGAAGTTAAGCCCTATTCTTGACCGATCGTTTCTATGGAAGCTATATGATATAGTCAACCGATTATGATAAAACTTAGTGACTGTGTTAATGAGCAAATAAAACACACAAGCACCAAATTTCGTGATACTCAAATGAAAAACAATTGAGTTATTGATGTTAAGCCTATGGGAGCTATATGACACAGTGAACCGATTCTGATATACCTCGGTGACTGTGTTAGGGAGTATATAAAACAAACAAACACCAAATTTCGTGATACTCAAATGAAAATCAACTGAGTTACTAATGTTAAGCCCTATTCTTGACCGATCGTTCCTATGGGAGCTATATAATATAGTCAACCGATTGTGATAAACCTTGGTGACTGTATTTGGGAGTATATAAAACACACAAACACCAAATTTCGTGGTGCTCAAATGAAGAACATATGAGTTATTGAAGTTAAGCCCTATTCTTGACCGAGCGTTTCTATGGAAGCTATATGATATAGTCAAACGATTATGATAAAACTTAGTGAGCGTGTTAATGAGCAAATGAAACACACAAACACCAAATTTCGTGATACTCAAATGAAATACAATTGAGTTATTGATGTTAAGCCCTATTCTTGACCGATCGTTCCTATGGAAGCTATATGACACAGTGAACCGATTCTGATACATCTTGGTGACTGTGTTAGGGAGTATATAAAACACACAAACACCAAATTTCGTGGTACTCAAATGAAGAACATATGAGTTATTGAAGTTAAGCCCTATTCTTGACCGATCGTTCCTATGGGAGCTATATGACACAGTGAACCGATTCTGATATACCTTGGTGACTGTGTTAGGGAGTATATAAAACAAACAAACACCAAATTTCGTGATACTCAAATGAAAAACAATTGAGTTATTGATGTTAAGCCCTATTCTTGACCGATCGTTCCTATGGGAGCTATATGACACAGTGAACCGATTCTGATATACCTGGGTGACTGTGTTAGGGAGTATATAAAACACACAAACACCAAATTTCGTGGTACTCAAATGAAGAACATATGAGTTTTTGAAGTTAAGCCCTATTCTTGACCGATCGTTCCTATGGGAGCTACATGACACAGTGAACCGATTCTGATATATGTACCTGGGTGACTGTGTTAGGGAGTATATAAAACAAACAAACACCAAATTTCGTGATACTCAAATGAAGAACATATGAGTTATTGAAGTTAAGCCCTATTCTTGACCGATCGTTCCTATGGGAGCTATATGACACAGTGAACCGATTCTGATATACCTGGGTGACTGTGTTAGGGAGTATATAAAACAAACAAACACCAAATTTCGTGATACTCAAATGAAAATCAACTGAGTTACTAATGTTAAGCCCTATTCTTGACCGATCGTTCCTATGGGAGCTATATAATATAGTCAACCGATTGTGATAAACCTTGGTGACTGTATTTGGGAGTATATAAAACACACAAACACCAAATTTCGTGGTGCTCAAATGAAGAACATATGAGTTATTGAAGTTAAGCCCTATTCTTGACCGAGCGTTTCTATGGAAGCTATATGATATAGTCAACCGATTGTGATAAAACTTAGTGACCGTGTTAATGAGCAAATGAGACACACAAGCACCAAATTTCGTGATACTCAAATGTAAAACAATTGAGTTATTGATGTTAAGCCCTATTCTTGACCGATCGTTCCTATGGAAGCTATATGACAGTGAACCGATTCTGATAAGCCTTGGTGACTGTATTTGGGAGTATATAAAACACACAAACACCAAATTTCGTGATACTCAAATGAAGAACATATGAGTTATTGATGTTAAGCTCTATTCTTGACCGATCGTTCCTATGGAAGCTATATGACACAGTGAACCGATTCTGATACATCTTGGTGACTGTGTTAGGGAGTATATAAAACACACAAACACCAAATTTCGTGGTGCTCAAATGAAGAACATATGAGTTATTGAAGTTAAGCCCTATTCTTGACCGATCGTTTCTATGGAAGCTATATGATATAGTCAACCGATTGTGATAAACCTTGGTGACTGTATTTGGGAGTATATAAAACACACAAACACCAAATTTCGTGATACTCAAATGAAAAACAACTGAGTTATTGATGTTAAGCCCTATTCTTGACCGATCGTTCCTATGGGAGCTATATGACACAGTGAACCGATTCTGATATACCTGGGTGACTGTGTTAGGGAGTATATAAAACAAACAAACACCAAATTTCGTGATACTCAAATGAAATCAACTGAGTTACTAATGTTAAGCCCTATTCTTGACCGATCGTTCCTATGGGAGCTATATGACACAGTGAACCGATTCTGATAAACCTTGGTGACTGTGTTAGGGAGTATATAAAACACACAAACACCAAATTTCGTGATACTCAAATGAAAAACAATTGAGTTATTGATGTTAAGCCCTATTCTTGACCGATCGTTCCTATGGAAGCTATATGACACAGTGAACCGATTCTGATAAACCTAGGTGACTGTGTTAGGGAGTATATAAAACACACAAACACCAAATTTCGTGATACTCAAATGAAAAACATAGAGTTATTGATGTTAAGCCCTATTCTTGACCGATCGTTCCTATGGAAGCTATATGACACAGTGAACCGATTCTGATAAGCCTAGGTGACTGTGTTAGGGAGTATATAAAACACACAAGCACCAAATTTCGTGATACTCAATTGAAAAACCATAGAGTTATTGATGTTAAGCTGTATTCTTGACCGATCGTTCCTATGGGAGCTATATGATATAGTCAACCGATTTGATAAAACTTAGTGACTTTGTTAACGAGCAAAGAAAACACACAAGCACCAAATTTCGTGATACTCAAATGAAAAACAATTGAGTTATTGATGTTAAGCCTATGGGAGCTATATGACACAGTGAACCGATTCTGATATAGCTTGGTGACTGTGTTAGGGAGTATATAAAACAAACAAACACCAAATTTCGTGATACTCAAATGAAAATCAACTGAGTTACTAATGTTAAGCTCTATTCTTGACCGATCGTTCCTATGGGAGCTATATAATATAGTCAACCGATTGTGATAAACTTTGGTGACTGTATTTGGGAGTATATAAAACAAACAAACACCAAATTTCGTGATACTCAAATGAAAAACAATTGAGTTATTGATGTTAAGCCCTATTCTTGACCGATCGTTCCTATGGGAGCTATATGACACAGTGAACCGATTCTGATATACCTGGGTGACTGTGTTAGGGAGTATATAAAACAAACAAACACCAAATTTCGTGATACTCAAATGAAAATCAACTGAGTTACTAATGTTAAGCCCTATTCTTGACCGATCGTTCCTATGGAAGCTATATGACAGTGAACCGATTCTGATAAGCCTTGGTGACTGTATTTGGGAGTATATAAAACACACAAACACCAAATTTCGTGGTGCTCAAATGAAGAACATATGAGTTATTGAAGTTAAGCCCTATTCTTGACCGATCGTTTCTATGGAAGCTATATGATATAGTCAACCGATTGTGATAAACCTTGGTGACTGTGTTAAGGAGTAAATAAAACACACAAACACCAAATTTCGTGATACTCAAATGAAAAACAATTGAGTTATTGATGTTAAGCCCTATTCTTGACCGATCGTTCCTATGGAAGCTATATGACACAGTGAACCGATTCTGATACATCTTGGTGACTGTGTTAGGGAGTATATAAAACACACAAACACCAAATTTCGTGGTACTCAAATGAAGAACATATGAGTTATTGAAGTTAAGCCCTATTCTTGACCGATCGTTCCTATGGGAGCTATATGACACAGTGAACCGATTCTGATATACCTGGGTGACTGTGTTAGGGAGTATATAAAACAAACAAACACCAAATTTCGTGATACTCAAATGAAGAACATATGAGTTATTGAAGTTAAGCCCTATTCTTGACCGATCGTTCCTATGGGAGCTATATGACACAGTGAACTGATTCTGATATACCTCGGTGACTGTGTTAGGGAGTATATAAAACACACAAACACCAAATTTCGTGGTACTCAAATGAAGAACATATGAGTTTTTGAAGTTAAGCCCTATTCTTGACCGATCGTTCCTATGGGAGCTACATGACACAGTGAACCGATTCTGATATATTACCTGGGTGACTGTGTTAGGGAGTATATAAAACAAACAAACACCAAATTTCGTGATACTCAAATGAAGAACATATGAGTTATTGAAGTTAAGCCCTATTCTTGACCGATCGTTCCTATGGGAGCTATATGACACAGTGAACCGATTCTGATATATTACCTGGGTGACTGTGTTAGGGAGTATATAAAACAAACAAACACCAAATTTCGTGATACTCAAATGAAATCAACTGAGTTACTAATGTTAAGCCCTATTCTTGACCGATCGTTCCTATGGGAGCTATATAATATAGTCAACCGATTGTGATAAACCTTGGTGACTGTATTTGGGAGTATATAAAACACACAAACACCAAATTTCGTGGTGCTCAAATGAAGAACATATGAGTTATTGAAGTTAAGCCCTATTCTTGACCGATCGTTTCTATGGAAGCTATATGATATAGTCAACCGATTGTGATAAAACTTAGTGACTGTGTTAATGAGCAAATGAAACACACAAGCACCAAATTTCGTGATACTCAAATGAAAAACAATTGAGTTATTGATGTTAAGCCCTATTCTTGACCGATCGTTCCTATGGAAGCTATATGACACAGTGAACCGATTCTGATACATCTTGGTGACTGTGTTAGGGAGTATATAAAACACACAAACACCAAATTTCGTGGTACTCAAATGAAGAACATATGAGTTATTGAAGTTAAGCCCTATTCTTGACCGATCGTTCCTATGGGAGCTATATGACACAGTGAACCGATTCTGATATATGTACCTGGGTGACTGTGTTAGGGAGTATATAAAACAAACAAACACCAAATTTCGTGATACTCAAATGAAGAACATATGAGTTATTGAAGTTAAGCCCTATTCTTGACCGATCGTTCCTATGGGAGCTATATGACACAGTGAACCGATTCTGATATACCTTGGTGACTGTGTTAGGGAGTATATAAAACACACAAACACCAAATTTCGTGGTACTCAAATGAAGAACATATGAGTTTTTGAAGTTAAGCCCTATTCTTGACCGATCGTTCCTATGGGAGCTATATGACACAGTGAACCGATTCTGATATATGTACCTTGGTGACTGTGTTAGGGAGTATATAAAACAAACAAACACCAAATTTCGTGATACTCAAATGAAAAACATATGAGTTATTGATGTTAAGCCCTATTCTTGACCGATCGTTCCTATGGGAGCTATATGACACAGTGAACCGATTCTGATATACCTGGGTGACTGTGTTAGGGAGTATATAAAACAAACAAACACCAAATTTCGTGATACTCAAATGTATTCAACTGAGTTACTAATGTTAAGCCCTATTCTTGACCGATCGTTCCTATGGGAGCTATATGACACAGTGAACCGATTCTGATAAGCCTAGGTGACTGTGTTAGGGAGCAAATAAAACACACAAGCACCAAATTTCGTGATACTAAATTGAAAAACCACAGAGTTATTGATGTTAAGCCCTATTCTTGACCGATCGTTCCTATGTAAGCTATATGACACAGTGAACCGATTCTGATAAGCCTAGGTGACTGTGTTAGGGAGGAAATAAAACACACAAGCACCAAATTTCGTGATACTAAATTGAAAAACCACAGAGTTATTGATGTTAAGCCCTATTCTTGACCGATCGTTCCTATGTAAGCTATATGACACAGTGAACCGATTCTGATAAGCCTAGGTGACTGTGTTAGGGAGCAAATAAAACACACAAGCACCAAATTTCGTGATACTAAATTGAAAAACCACAGAGTTATTGATGTTAAGGTGTATTCTTGACCGATCGTTCCTATGGGAGCTATATGATATAGTCAACCGATTATGATAAAACTTAGTGACTTTGTTAACGAGCAAAGAAAACACACAAGCACCAAATTTCGTGATACTCAAATGAAAAACAATTGAGTTATTGATGTTAAGCCTATGGGAGCTATATGACACAGTGAACCGATTCTGATATAGCTTGGTGACTGTGTTAGGGAGTATATAAAACAAACAAACACCAAATTTCGAGATACTCAAATGAAAATCAACTGAGTTACTAATGTTAAGCTCTATTCTTGACCGATCGTTCCTATGGGAGCTATATAATATAGTCAACCGATTCCTATAAAACGTGGTGAATTTGCTAGGGAGTACATAAATTACACAAACACCAAATTTCGTGGTACTCAAATGAAGAACATATGAGTTATTGAAGTTAAGCTCTTTTCTTGACCGATCGTTCCTATGGAAGCTATATGACACAGTGAACCGATTCTGATACATCTTGGTGACTGTGTTAGGGAGTATATAAAACACACAAACACCAAATTTCGTGGTACTCAAATGAAGAACATATGAGTTATTGAAGTTAAGCCCTATTCTTGACCGATCGTTTCTATGGAAGCTATATGATATAGTCAAACGATTATGATAAAACTTAGTGACTGTGTTAATGAGCAAATAAAACACACAAGCACCAAATTTCGTGATACTCAAATGAAAAACAATTGAGTTATTGATGTTAAGCCTATGGGAGCTATATGACACAGTGAACCGATTCTGATATACCTCGGTGACTGTGTTAGGGAGTATATAAAACAAACAAACACGAAATTTCGTGATACTCAAATGAAAATCAACTGAGTTACTAATGTTAAGCCCTATTCTTGATCGCTCGTTCCTATGGGAGCTATATAATATAGTCAACCGATTGTGATAAACTTTGGTGACTGTATTTGGGAGTATATAAAACACACAAACACCAAATTTCGTGGTGCTCAAATGAAGAACATATGAGTTATTGAAGTTAAGCCCTATTCTTGACCGAGCGTTTCTATGGAAGCTATATGATATAGTCAACCGATTGTGATAAAACTTAGTGACCGTGTTAATGAGCAAATGAGACACACAAGCACCAAATTTCGTGATACTCAAATGTAAAACAATTGAGTTATTGATGTTAAGCCCTATTCTTGACCGATCGTTCCTATGGAAGCTATATGACACAGTGAACCGATTCTGATACATCTTGGTGACTGTGTTAGGGAGTATATAAAACACACAAACACCAAATTTCGTGGTACTCAAATGAAGAACATATGAGTTATTGAAGTTAAGCCCTATTCTTGACCGATCGTTCCTATGGGAGCTATATGACACAGTGAACCGATTCTGATATATGTACCTGGGTGACTGTGTTAGGGAGTATATAAAACAAACAAACACCAAATTTCGTGATACTCAAATGAAGAACATATGAGTTATTGAAGTTAAGCCCTATTCTTGACCGATCGTTCCTATGGGAGCTATATGACACAGTGAACCGATTCTGATATACCTCGGTGACTGTGTTAGGGAGTATATAAAACACACAAACACCAAATTTCGTGGTACTCAAATGAAGAACATATGAGTTTTTGAAGTTAAGCCCTATTCTTGACCGATCGTTCCTATGGAAGCTATATGACACAGTGAACCGATTCTGATATATGTACCTGGGTGACTGTGTTAGGGAGTATATAAAACAAACAAACACCAAATTTCGTGATACTCAAATGAAGAACATATGAGTTATTGAAGTTAAGCCCTATTCTTGACCGATCGTTCCTATGGGAGCTACATGACACAGTGAACCGATTCTGATATATGTACCTGTGGTGACTGTGTTAGGGAGTATATAAAACAAACAAACACCAAATTTCGTGATACTCAAATGAAATCAACTGAGTTACTAATGTTAAGCCCTATTCTTGACCGATCGTTCCTATGGGAGCTATATAATATAGTCAACCGATTGTGATAAACTTTGGTGACTGTATTTGGGAGTATATAAAACACACAAACACCAAATTTCGTGGTGCTCAAATGAAGAACATATGAGTTATTGAAGTTAAGCCCTATTCTTGACCGATCGTTTCTATGGAAGCTATATGATATAGTCAACCGATTGTGATAAAACTTAGTGACTGTGTTAAGGAGTAAATGAAACACACAAACACCAAATTTCGTGATACTCAAATGAAAAACAATTGAGTTATTGATGTTAAGCCCTATTCTTGACCGATCGTTCCTATGGAAGCTATATGACACAGTGAACCGATTCTGATACATCTTGGTGACTGTGTTAGGGAGTATATAAAACACACAAACACCAAATTTCGTGGTACTCAAATGAAGAACATATGAGTTATTGAAGTTAAGCCCTATTCTTGACCGATCGTTCCTATGGGAGCTATATGACACAGTGAACCGATTCTGATATATTACCTTGGTGACTGTGTTAGGGAGTATATAAAACAAACAAACACCAAATTTCGTGATACTCAAATGAAGAACATATGAGTTATTGAAGTTAAGCCCTATTCTTGACCGATCGTTCCTATGGGAGCTATATGACACAGTGAACCGATTCTGATATACCTTGGTGACTGTGTTAGGGAGTATATAAAACACACAAACACCAAATTTCGTGATACTCAAATGAAAAACAAATGAGTTATTGAATGTTAAGCCCTATTCTTGACCGATCGTTCCTATGGGAGCTATATGACACAGTGAACCGATTCTGATATACCTTGGTGACTGTGTTAGGGAGTATATAAAACAAACAAACACCAAATTTCGTGATACTCAAATGAAGAACATATGAGTTATTGAAGTTAAGCCCTATTCTTGACCGATCGTTCCTATGGGAGCTATATGACACAGTGAACCGATTCTGATATACCTGGGTGACTGTGTTAGGGAGTATATAAAACAAACAAACACCAAATTTCGTGATACTCAAATGAAAATCAACTGAGTTACTAATGTTAAGCCCTATTCTTGACCGATCGTTCCTATGGGAGCTATATGACACAGTGAACCGATTCTGATAAACCTTGGTGACTGTGTTAGGGAGTATATAAAACACACAAACACC
>JBAMCD010000012.1:2562500-2566478 GCA_037075365.1 Drosophila emarginata
GGAAAAACTGCATTAAAACATTCGAAATTCGAGAGAAAAAAATTCTATCCGATTTTTTAATTTTTTGACGATAATTTCATAATTTTCAAAAATCGGGTCGAAACTCGATTTTTCAATTTTTTAAGGTTTTAATGCCAATTTAAAGTCACGATTTTAATGCCAGTTAAAAATTGCTATTCTAAGAAACAAAAAAAGATATAGTTTATAAAAATCGGCTTTAATTTGACTTAATTAGAGATTTGCAAAGTTGAGGTGAGATCAAAAAAAAAATTGCAAAATTTTTGTAAAAAATTACAAAAAATTTTTAAATTCAAAAAAAATAAAAATTTTAATTTGAAAAAAAAAAATTTTAAATTTCGAAAAAAATTTGAAAATCAAAAAAAGAAATTTTAATTTTTTTATTTTTTTTTTTGAATTTTTTTTTTAAATTTTATTTTTCAAATGGCAATAATTTGGTCATCTTTTTGCCGAATTCAAAAGCAATTACGCCGTTGTAATTGCAACTTAGCGTAGGGAAAAACTGCATTAAAACATTCGAAATTCGAGAGAAAAAAATTCTATCCGATTTTTTAATTTTTTGACGATGCTACCCCTTTCATAATTTTCAAAAATCGGGTCGAAACTCGATTTTTCAATTTTTTAAGGTTTTAATGCCAATTTAAAGTCACGATTTTAATGCCAGTTAAAAATTGCTATTCTAAGAAACAAAAAAAGATATAGTTTATAAAAATCGGCTTTAATTTGACTTAATTAGAGATTTGCAAAGTTGAGGTGAGATCAAAAAAAAAATTGCAAAATTTTTGTAAAAAATTTCAAAAATTTTTAAATTCAAAAAAAAAAAAATTTTAATTTGAAAAAAAGAAAATTTTAAATTTCGAAAAAAATTTGAAAATCAAAAAAAGAAATTTTAATTTTTTTATTTTTTTTTTTTGAATTTTTTTTTGACATTTTAATTTTCAAATGGCAATAATTAGGTCATCTTTTTGCCGAATTCAAAAGCAATTACGCCGTTGTAATTGCAACTTAGCGTAGGGAAAAACTGCATTAAAACATTCGAAATTCGAGAGAAAAAAATTCTATCCGATTTTTTAATTTTTTGACGATGCTACCCCTTTCATAATTTTCAAAAATCGGGTCGAAACTCGATTTTTCAATTTTTTAAGGTTTTAATGCCAATTTAAAGTCACGATTTTAATGCCAGTTAAAAATTGCTATTCTAAGAAACAAAAAAAGATATAGTTTATAAAAATCGGCTTTAATTTGACTTAATTAGAGATTTGCAAAGTTGAGGTGAGATCAAAAAAAAAATTGCAAAATTTTTGTAAAAAATTTCAAAAATTTTTAAATTCAAAAAAAAAAAAAATTTTAATTTGAAAAAAAGAAAATTTTAAATTTCGAAAAAAATTTGAAAATCAAAAAAAAATTTTAATTTTTTTATTTTTTTTTTTGAATTTTTTTTTTAAATTTTATTTTTCAAATGGCAATAATTTGGTCATCTTTTTGCCGAATTCAAAAGCAATTACGCCGTTGTAATTGCAACTTAGCGTAGGGAAAAACTGCATTAAAACATTCGAAATTCGAGAGAAAAAAATTCTATCCGATTTTTTAATTTTTTGACGATGCTACCCCTTTCATAATTTTCAAAAATCGGGTCGAAACTCGATTTTTCAATTTTTTAAGGTTTTAATGCCAATTTAAAGTCACGATTTTAATGCCAGTTAAAAATTGCTATTCTAAGAAACAAAAAAAGATATAGTTTATAAAAATCGGCTTTAATTTGACTTAATTAGAGATTTGCAAAGTTGAGGTGAGATCAAAAAAAAAATTGCAAAATTTTTGTAAAAAATTTCAAAAATTTTTAAATTCAAAAAAAAAAAAAAATTTTAATTTGAAAAAAAGAAAATTTTAAATTTCGAAAAAAATTTGAAAATCAAAAAAAAATTTTAATTTTTTTATTTTTTTTTTTGAATTTTTTTTTTAAATTTTATTTTTCAAATGGCAATAATTAGGTCATCTTTTTGCCGAATTCAAAAGCAATTACGCCGTTGTAATCGCAACTTAGCGTAGGGAAAAACTGCATTAAAACATTCGAAATTCGAGAGAAAAAAATTCTATCCGATTTTTTAATTTTTTGACGATGCTACCCCTTTCATAATTTTCAAAAATCGGGTCGAAACTCGATTTTTCAATTTTTTAAGGTTTTAATGCCAATTTAAAGTCACGATTTTAATGCCAGTTAAAAATTGCTATTCTAAGAAACAAAAAAAGATATAGTTTATAAAAATCGGCTTTAATTTGACTTAATTAGAGATTTGCAAAGTTGAGGTGAGATCAAAAAAAAAATTGCAAAATTTTTGTAAAAAATTTCAAAAATTTTTAAATTCAAAAAAAAAAAAATTTTAATTTGAAAAAAAAAAAATTTAAATTTCGAAAAAAATTTGAAAATCAAAAAAAGAAATTTTAATTTTTTTATTTTTTTTTTTTGAATTTTTTTTTTAAATTTTATTTTTCAAATGGCAATAATTAGGTCATCTTTTTGCCGAATTCAAAAGCAATTACGCCGTTGTAATCGCAACTTAGCCTAGGGAAAAACTGCATTAAAACATTCGAAATTCGAGAGAAAAAAATTCTATCCGATTTTTTAATTTTTTGACGATGTTAATTTCATAATTTTCAAAAATCGGGTCGAAACTCGATTTTTCAATTTTTTAAGGTTTTAATGCCAATTTAAAGTCACGATTTTAATGCCAGTTAAAAATTGCTATTCTAAGAAACAAAAAAAGATATAGTTTATAAAAATCGGCTTTAATTTGACTTAATTAGAGATTTGCAAAGTTGAGGTGAGATCAAAAAAAAAATTGCAAAATTTTTGTAATTTGACTTAATTAGAGATTTGCAAAGTTGAGGTGAGATCAAAAAAAAAATTGCAAAATTTTTGTAAAAAATTTCAAAAATTTTTAAATTCAAAAAAAAAAAAAATTTTAATTTGAAAAAAAGAAAATTTTAAATTTCGAAAAAAAATTGAAAATCAAAAAAAAATTTTAATTTTTTTATTTCTTTTTTTAAATTTTTTTTTTAAATTTTATTTTTCAAATGGCAATAATTTGGTCATCTTTTTGCCGAATTCAAAAGCAATTACGCCGTTGTAATTGCAACTTAGCGTAGGGAAAAACTGCATTAAAACATTCGAAATTCGAGAGAAAAAAATTCTATCCGATTTTTTAATTTTTTGACGATGTTAATTTCATAATTTTCAAAAATCGGGTCGAAACTCGATTTTTCAATTTTTTAAGGTTTTAATGCCAATTTAAAGTCACGATTTTAATGCCAGTTAAAAATTGCTATTCTAAGAAACAAAAAAAGATATAGTTTATAAAAATCGGCTTTAATTTGACTTAATTAGAGATTTGCAAAGTTGAGGTGAGATCAAAAAAAAAATTGCAAAATTTTTGTAAAAAATTTCAAAAATTTTTAAATTCAAAAAAAAAAAAAAATTTTAATTTGAAAAAAGAAAATTTTAAATTTCGAAAAAAAATTGAAAATAAAAAAAAAATTTTAATTTTTTTATTTTTTTTTTTGAATTTTTTTTTTAAATTTTATTTTTCAAATGGCAATAATTTGGTCATCTTTTTGCCGAATTCAAAAGCAATTACGCCGTTGTAATTGCAACTTAGCGTAGGGAAAAACTGCATTAAAACATTCGAAATTCGAGAGAAAAAAATTCTATCCGATTTTTTAATTTTTTGACGATGCTACCCCTTTCATAATTTTCAAAAATCGGGTCGAAACTCGATTTTTCAATTTTTTAAGGTTTTAATGCCAATTTAAAGTCACGATTTTAATGCCAGTTAAAAATTGCTATTCTAAGAAACAAAAAAAGATATAGTTTATAAAAATCGGCTTTAATTTGACTTAATTAGAGATTTGCAAAGTTGAGGTGAGATCAAAAAAAAAATTGCAAAATTTTTGTAAAAAAAT